>OX451740.1:460001096-460038596 GCA_948472305.1 Vicia faba
TTTGACGTTGTTTTTGTTATTTGATGTTGTAGTTGTTGTTGTTGTATTTGTTGATGTTGTTGTTGCGTATTTGACGTTGTTGTTATTGTTGTTGTTTATTTGACATTGTTGTTGCTGTTGTTTATTTGACGTTGTTGTTGTTGTTGTTGTTAGTTTATTTGACGTTGTTGTTGTTTATTTGACATTGTTGTTGTTGTTGTTGTTGACGTTGTTGTTGTTGTTTATTTGACGTTGTTGTTGTTGTAGTTTATTTGACGTTGTTAATGTTGTTGACGTTGTTGTTGCTGTTGTTTATTTCACGTTGTTGTTGTTATTATTGTTGTTTTATTGTTGTTTATTTGACTTTAATGTTGTTGTTGTTATTTATTTGACATTGTTTTTGTTGTTTATTTGACGTTGTTGTTGTTTATTTGACGTTGTTAATGTTGTTGACATTGTTGTTGTTGTTTTTGTTGTTTATTTGACGTTGTTGTTGTTGTTGTCATTGTTGGTGTTGTTGTTGTTGTTGTTGTTTATTTGACATTGTTGTTGTTGTTTATTTTACGTTGTTGTTGTTGTTGACGTTGTTGTTGTTGTTGTTTATTTGATGTTGTTGTTGTTGTTGTTGTTTATTTGACATTGTTGTTGTTGTTGTTGTTTATTTGACATTGTTGTTGTTGTTGACGTTGTTGTTGTTGTTTATTTGACGTTGTTGTTGTTGTTGTTTATTTTACGTTGTTGTTTTTTGTTGTTGTTTATTTGACGCTGTTTTTGTTGTTTATTTGACGTTGTTGTTGTTGACGTTGTTGTTGTTGTTATTGTTTATTTGACGTTGTTGTTGTTGTTGAGGTTGTTGTTGTTGTTGTTTATTTGACGTTTTTGTTGTTGTTAATGTTGTTGTTGTTGCTGTTGTTTATTTGACGTTGTTGTTGTTGTTGTTATTATTTATTTGACGTTGATGTTGTTGTTTATTTGACGTTGTTATTGTTGTTGTTTATTTGACGTTGTTGTTGTTGTTTATTTGATGTTGTTGTTGTTGTTGACATTGTTGTTGTTGTTTATTTGACGTTGTTAATGTTGTTGACGTTGTTGTTGTTGTTGTTTATTTCATGTTGATGTTGTTGTTGTTATTGTTGTTGTTGTTGTTTATTTAACATTGTTGTTGATATTTATTTGACGTTGTTGTTGTTGTTTATTTGACGTTGTTGTTGTTGTTTATTTGACGTTGTTGTTGTTATTTGACGTTGTTGTTGTTGTATTTGTTGTTGTTGTTGTTGTTGTTGTTTATTTGACGTTGTTGTTGTTGTTTATTTGACGTTATTGTTGTTGTTTATTTTACGTTGTTATTGTTGTTGTTGTTGTTTATTTGACGTTGTTGTTATTGTTGTTGTTTATTTGACGTTGTTGTTGATGTTTATTTGATGTTGTTTTAGTTATTGTTGTTTATTTGACGTTGTTGTTGTTTATTTGTTGTTGTTGTTGTTGACATAGTTGTTGTTGTTTATTTGTTGTTGTTGTTGTTGTTGTTTATTTGACGTTGTTGTTGTTAACATTGTTGTTGTTGTTTATTTGACGTTGTTGTTGTTGTTTATTTGACATTGTTGTTGTTGTTGACGTTGTTGTTGTTGTTGTGGTTTATTTGACATTGTAGTTGTTGTTGTTGTTGACGTTGTTGGTGTTGTTGTTTATTTGACGTTTTTGTTGTTGTTGTTGTTGATGTTGTTGTTGTTTTTGTTGTTGTTTATTTGACGTTGTTGTTGTTGTTGTTTATTTGACGTTGTTTTTGTTATTTGACGTTGTTGTTGTTGTTGTTGTATTTGTTGTTGTTGTTGTTGTTGCTTATTTGAAGTTGTTACTGTTGTTGTTTATTTGACGTTGTTGTTGTTCTTGACGTTGTTGTTGTTGTTGTTGTTAATGTTGTTGTTTATTTGACATTGTTGTTGTTGTTTATTTGACGTTGTTGTTGTTGACATTGTTGTTGTTGTTTATTTGACGTTGTTAATGTTGTTGACATTGTTGTTGTTATTGTTTATTTGACGTTGTTGTTGTTGTTATTGTTGTTGTTGTTGTTTATTTGACGTTGTTGTTGTTGTTATTTATTTGACGTTGTTGTTGTTGTTTATTTGACGTTGTTGTTATCGTTGTTGTTATTTATTTGACGTTGTTGTTGTTGTTTATATGACGTTGTTGTTTTTATTTATTTGATGTTGTTGTTGTTATTTGACGTTGTTGTTATTGTATTTGTTGTTGTTGCTTATTTGACGTTGTTGTTGTTGTTTATTTGACGTTGTTGTTATTGTATTTGTTGTTGTTGCTTATTTGACGTTGTTGTTGTTGTTTATTTGACGTTGTTGTTGTTGTTGTTTATTTAATGTTGTTTTAGTTGTTGTTGTTTATTTGAGGTTGTTGTTTATTTGACGTTGTTGTTGTTGACATAGTTGTTGTTGTTGTTTTATTGACGTTGTTGTTGTTGACGTTATTGTTGTTGTTGTTTATTTGACGTTGTTGTTGTTGTTGTTTATTTGACGTTGTTGTTGTTGACATTGTTATTGTTGTTTATTTGACGTTGTTGTTGTTTATTTGACATTGTGGTTGTTGTTGACGTTGTTGTTATTGTTGTTGTTGTTTATTTGACATTGTTGTTGTTGTTGACGTTGTTGGTGTTGTTGTTTATTTGACGTTGTTGTTTTTGTTGTTGTTGTTTATTTGACGTTGTTTTAGTTGTTGTTTATTTGACGTTGTTGTTGTTGTTGTTGTTTATTTGACGTTGTTGTTGTTGACATTGTTGCTGTAGTTGTTTATTTGACGTTGTTGTTGTTGTTTATTTGACGTAGTTGTAGTTGTTGACGTTGTTGTTATTGTTGTTGTTGTTTATTTGACGTTTTTGTTGTTGTTGTTGTTGTTGTTGTTTATTTGACGTTGTTGTTGTTGTTGTTTATTTGACGTTGTTGTTATTGTTTATTTGACATTGTTTTTGTTGTTATTGTTGTTGTTTATTTGACGTTGTTGTTGTTGTTTATTTAATGTTGTTGTTGTTGTTGTTTATTTGACGTTGTTGTTGTTGTTGTTTATTTGACGTTGTTGTTGTTGTTATTTATTTGACGTTGTTGTTGTTGTTATTGTTTATTTGACGTTGTTGTTGTTGTTGTTTATTTGACGTTGTTGTCGTTGTTTATTTGACGTTGTTGTTGTTTATTTGACGTTGTTGTTGTTATTGTTGTTGTTTATTTGACGTTGTTGTTGTTGGTTATTTGACCTTGTTGTAATTGTTGTTGTTTATTTGACGTTGTTGTTGTTGTTGTTTTTCTGACGTTGTTGTTGTTGTTGACGTTGTTGTTGTTGTTGTTGTTGTTTATTTGACGTTGTTGTTGTTGTTTATTTGACGTTGTTAATGTTGTTGACGTTGTTGTTGCTGTTGTTTATTTCACGCTGTTGTTGTTGTTGTTATTGTTGTTGTTGTTTATTTGACGTTGTTGTTGTTGTTTATTTGACGTTGTTGTTGTTATTTGACGTTATTGTTGTGTTATTTGTTGTTGTTGTTGTTTATTTGACGTTGTTGTTGTTGTTGTTGTTTATTTGACGTTATTGTTGTTGTTTACTTGACGTTGTTATTGTTGTTGTTGTTGTTTATTTGACGTTGTTGTTGTTGTTGTTGACGTTGTTGTTGTTGTTGTTTATTTCATGTTGATGTTGTTGTTGTTATTGTTGTTGTTGTTGTTTATTTAACATTGTTGTTGTTATTTATTTGACGTTGTTGTTGTTGTTTATTTGACGTTGTTGTTGTTGTTTATTTGACGTTGTTGTTGTTATTTGACGTTGTTGTTGTTATTTGACGTTGTTGTTGTTGTATTTGTTGTTGTTGTTGTTGTTGTTTATTTGACGTTGTTGTTGTTGTTTATTTGACGTTATTGTTGTTGTTTATTTTACGTTGTTATTGTTGTTGTTGTTGTTTATTTGACGTTGTTGTTGTTGTTGACGTTGTTGTTATTGTTGTTGTTTATTTGACGTTGTTATTGATGTTTATTTGATGTTGTTTTAGTTATTGTTGTTTATTTGACGTTGTTGTTGTTTATTTGATGTTGTTGTTGTTGACATAGTTGTTGTTGTTGTTTATTTGATGTTGTTGTTGTTGTTGTTTATTTGACGTTGTTGTTGTTGTTGTTGTTGTTGACATTGTTGTTGTTGTTTATTTGACGTTGTTGTTGTTGTTTATTTGACATTGTTGTTGTTGTTGACGTTGTTGTTGTTGTTGTGGTTTATTTGACATTGTAGTTGTTGTTGTTGTTGACGTTGTTGGTGTTGTTGTTTATTTGACGTTTTTGTTGTTGTTGTTGTTGATGTTGTTGTTGTTTTTGTTGTTGTTTATTTGACGTTGTTGTTGTTGTTGTTTATTTGACGTTGTTTTTGTTATTTGACGTTGTTGTTGTTGTTGTATTTGTTGTTGTTGTTGTTGCTTATTTGAAGTTGTTGTTACTGTTGTTGTTTATTTGACGTTGTTGTTGTTCTTGACGTTGTTGTTGTTGTTGTTAATGTTGTTGTTTATTTGACATTGTTGTTGTTGTTTATTTGACGTTGTTGTTGTTGACATTGTTGTTGTTGTTTATTTGACGTTGTTAATGTTGTTGACGTTGTTGTTGTTGTTGTTTATTTCACGTTGTTGTTGTTGTTGTTATTGTTGTTGTTGTTGTTTATTTGACGTTGTTGTTGTTGTTATTTATTTGACGTTGTTGTTGTTGTTTATTTGACGTTGTTGTTGTTGTTTATTTGACGTTGTTGTTGTTATTTGACGTTGTTGTTGTATTTGTTGTTGTTGTTGTTGTTTATTTGACGTTGTGTTGGCTCCTAAATTCGACACCTTTGTTTTGATTGATGGCAGCCATTAAAAGCTGAAAGATGCTTTCGACTGGCTAAGCCTGTCGAAGTGCCCGTCGAAAGATGGCAAAATACTTAGAAGATTTCTTCCAAGGAAGAAGGCTGATTGCCTTCGACGTCGAAGGAGTTTTCGTCGAAGACGTTTTCTTGATGAAAGTGTTCGATGGTCCAGAGTGGAGCAGTTTGAAATTCAAAGCTTTGGGGGGAAAACGGTTTCCAGTAGTTACTACGTGCAAACGTGCAAGGATCTGGAGCGTCGAGCATGGAGAACGTGCCAAGTGGCTTAATCTCGAAGCAGTGTAACTGCCCGACGGTTACTTGGATTGTTTTAGTATAAATAGGAGTAGACATGTAGTTTCTCGCGTGTGTTCACAAATAGATACATAGTCACTCATTTAGATTCAAGTACCCAGTGTGAGCGAAAGAATTGTTGAGAAATGTATGTGTGAAACACCAATTTTATCAATTAAAGTCATTTACTTTTCCAGTATTTTACTTGCTTTTCTCCTTTAAATTCCTGTCGAACCTTTACTTTAAAGCCTTGTTTATTTTACCAAGCCTTTCCTTTATGCAATTTACTTGAAACATTTTACTTAAAGCCTTATCCACCTTAATCAAACTTCAAAATCAACCTATGTCCATAGGATCAATCTGATCGATCCTGCGAGTAACCAAATAAGTAACCATTTGGAGGATCAGCGGTTGTTTACCAAAACCCAAGGTAAACAAATTGGCACGCCCAGTGGAACTGTGTGTTGATTGTTGAAAAATAATCTCATCTTTTCGAGTTGTATGTTATTGAGGAGTGGTAGAATATACACTAACGATAACAATACTGCCAGAAGAAGGGAAGAGATGGCGAATCCGCCAAACAATAATGAAATCCCACAAACGAGTGTGGGAGCAACGGTTAATATGACCGTAAGTGAAGCGACGAATGTTGGTTCGACACCAGCAGTGTCAGTCACAACCACGGGGCCAATGACTTCGTTTTCAGGCCCCAGAATACCTTTGGGAACTCCCCCTCCAAGGGGAAATATAGGCACAAGGCCTGTGGTTCCCCCAGGATTTATTCCATTCTATGGTATGCCAACTTCTGAAGTGGCAAGCCTGACGAATGCTGCGTCCACTTATTCAGACCCTTTCGTGAGTGCCTCTTCGCCACTCCAAGGCTCTGGAGTAGGCATGGCGAATAGAAATAGGACCCAACTCTTAGGAGGAACGTCCCAAGTAGCCCATGGCCTTACAAATGCCTCGACAGCAGTCTTGAGGCAACAGATGGACGAAAGAAACCATGATATGGTGCAAATGTTGGCACAAACTTTGAGTACAGTGCTAAATCCTCTAATACAAAATACTACTCAATCGAATCAGCAAGTTACAGCGCAAATGACGCGTTTGGCTGACTTCTTTGGAGTACCCCCACCTATGCGACAGCCCCAAAGGGCGCAAACAAGAGGAAATCAGGGGATATTTGTAGAGGAAGAAACCACCATTAATCAGGCTCAACAGCCTGTAGAACAACCTGTCGAAGAACCTAGGGTAATAGCCCCAGAGGTAAGGTTAGTTAACAGAAACCAAAATGCTGACGAAGTGGTTCAGCATATCCAACACCAAAACATGGGTTTGGAAAATAATCTGGCAACCATGATCGAAAGGATCATGAATCAGAATGGGATGAACATGGGCTTTCGAAGGCCCAACTTTACATCTCCATTGTCAGAATACGTATTACAAATGGATTTACCTCCTAGGAGCAAAGTCCCCAAATTTACTAAGTTCTCTGGGGACACGACAGAATCTACTGTCGAACATGTGGCGAGGTATTTGATCGAAGCAGGAGACATTTCAAATAATGAAAACCTAAGGATCAAATACTTCCCAAGTTCCTTAACCAAGAACGCTTTTACTTGGTTCACAACTCTACCCCCCAATTCGATCCACCATTGGACCCAGTTGGAAAGATTGTTCCATGAACAATTCTATATGGGGCAAACCAAGATAAGCCTGAAAGAACTGGCGAGTGTGAAGAGACGTTTCACTGAACCTATAGACGAATATCTGAATAGGTTTAGGTTGCTTAAGGCGAGATGTTTTACACAAGTGCCAGAACATGAGTTGGTCGAAATAGCCGCAGGCGGTTTAGATTATTCCATTAGGAAGAAGCTAGATACCCAGTACCTAAGAGACATGGCCCAACTGGCCGATAGAGTTCGACAGGTCGAACGCCTCAAAGCTGAAAAAGCTAAGGCAACAAAAACTCACAAAAGAGAGAGAATAGCGTACGTTGAGATGGACGACGACGATCTAGAATCCTTCGACGATACTTTAACTGTCGAAGAAGGAGAAGTCGATTTAGCAGAACTAAAACAAGGGCCACCATACTCTTGTAAACAGTTAGTCCCCTCAAATGGGAAAAATCCCATTGGTCCAGACAGGACCAACGATAGGTTCCCAAAAAAGACTTATAGTTTTGACATCACAAAATGTGATGAAATATTCGACTTGCTAGTTAAAGATGGCCAAATGATAGTACCCCCTGGGGTAAAAGTGCCTCCTCTTGATCAAAGAAAGAAGAGAGGTTTTTGCAAATATCATAATTTTTTGGGCCATAAAACTTCTCAATGTTTTCTTTTCAGGAATCTTGTGCAAGACGCTATTGAGGAAGGGAGATTAAAGTTTGCTGACAAATCCCCCATGGCTGTCGACTCCAATCCACTAAAGGCTGAAGCCCACTACGCAGAACCCTCTGAAGTGAACATGATAGAGGCGACCAGCATCCCGTCGAAGAAGCCAGGAATTACCATGGTCGAAGTCTCAAAAGACCACATCAACATGCCAATCTTTGGCAGTTTTTCTGGAAATTTATCCAGGAAGACAATTGAGGCTGTCCAGAAAGCGGTCGAAGACCCGAAGTCGAAGACTGCTGAAGCACAAAAAACTGGACCAAAGCCCAGTTCCCACTTGGCCACTGTTCAAGGCCAGACGGAGAATCTGGAGACACAAATGAAGCAACTAACTCTTGCTAATAAGGATACAATGAATATCAACATGGTTGAACTTTCTGACCCTAAAGCTTCAGAAGAAGCCATAAGGCAAGAGCAGGCAAATAAAACGGCTTTCCCTAGGGAAAACGAAAACTTGGCAGATTTTTTACAAAGATGCCAGAAGAAGAAATCAGCGGTGATGCTATGTCCAAGATGCAGTTCTATCTTTGATAAAAAAGCTGCTGAGCACATACAAGGCGTAAGAGCAGCGAACAAGAGAAGGGAGAATGCTGACCTTCGACATGATCCCAAGAGGGGTTCTAATCAAGACAAGAAGCCATTGACTTTTAGGCCTCCAACAAATGTACCAGTAGACACTTGGTACAAAACATCTGGCCGGAAAAGGCCAAGTGAAGAGAAATGGCATTCTTTCGATGTGCCAAGAGGTTCCTCTTTAATTCAGAAGAAAGAGCCTCAAGTTGCTGCACCCAAGGTTGCTCAAGTGTCCAGCAACTACAAGGGAAAAAATCCTATGTCGCGATCCCAATGGAGGAGATATCAAAGAAGGCGAAAAGCTGAAAGGGAGGCTGCCAACGAACCTAAGGCAGAAACTAGTTCGAATGTGCCTCAAAGGAAACAAAGAAAGCCTCTTGAGAGAGAACCAGTTACCAACAGGCTAGTTTGGCCTAACCAAAGTGAAGTCGAAGACGAAGATGATGCTGAGTCCGACGATACTCTGGATATAATGGTGAATATTGTTTCAGTACTGCCTAGGGAATTCAATCGACAGGTAGAAGTCGAAGCCAGTGACTGGGAGGTGGAACAAGAAATGGCCAAACATAGGCCAGTGTGCTATTTTGTCATGGACAATGGCACTACAGAGGAACAAAATGGCTTCTTCGAGCCACCTACAGAGGCGATGAAGAATCACCTCAAACCTTTGTTCATAAGGGCTAAGCTCGAAGAGACCACTGTGAACAAAATATTGGTCGACTGTGGGGCCACTATCAATATTATCCCTCATTCTATGCTAAGGAAGATTGGCAAAAGGGATGAAGAAATCAAACCTCACAATATGGTCCTGTCCAACTATGAGGGAGGCATTGGGACCACCATGGGAGTGATCCAGCTAGACATAAAAGTTGGGTCGATCCTTCGACCAACAATGTTCATGGTCATATCGGCCAAACCTAACTACAACCTTTTGTTAGGCCGTGAGTGGATTCATGGTGTTGGCGCTGTGCCTTCATCGATGCATCAAAGACTGCTGCTATGGCGTCCAGATGGGATGGTCGAAAACATAGAGGCGGATCAAAGTTACTACCTTGGCGAAGTGAATCACTTGGGTGTAACAGATTTCGACAAAAACTTGGCTCACATAGGGCCATGTCCAACTCCTGACTTCGACATGGCGCCAGCGCCAAACACCTTTTGTTCCCTATACCTGCATCCTGAGCATGGTTTCCAATGGGACAGAGAAGACTTGTCCCACATAGACTTCAGTGGGCTAACTGATATCCAACCAACTGGTTGGGGAAGTGAATTCAGTGATAATGACTGAGTCACAATCTCTGAAGCGAATTTCGGCTTATGTGGCCGAAACCAAGATGATAACGGCTCTCGAAGCCGAAGTAAAGTACATGGCCACACAGGCCAATGGTCAACAATTATCTGCTGTTGGCCCAGGAAAGGATTTCGATCCAAGACCTCCTGATATCATGCCAGATGAAATGCAGGAACAGAGGCTCGACGCCATCTATGACGATGAGCCTTTGGGCTTCGAAAAGGATCCCTTGGCGAACAACATTAAGATGTTAGCACAAGACCCTTTAGAAGAAATCAACTTAGGCGAAGGATCAGAGAATAGGCCAACTTACATCAGCGCCAAAATTGATCCAGAACTTAGGTTGGAAGTAATCCAATTGCTGAAAGAGTTTAAAGACTGTTTTGCATGGGATTATGACGAAATGCCCGGTCTCGACAGAGGATTGGTAGAACTTCAGTTGCCAATCAAACCTGGAAAGAAGCCAATCAAGCAAAATCCAAGACGCTTCGCTCCAGAAATATTGTCGAAGATCAAAACGGAGGTCGAAAGACTTCTGAAATGCAAATTCATCCGTGTTACAAGGTATGTCGAATGGATTGCAAATATTGTGCCAGTAATTAAGAAAAATGGCACATTAAGGGTGTTGTTGTACCCCAAAATTTGCCCTCCCACATTCATCAAGAAATTGCCAAGTCAAGGTCACAAAATTCCCCCAGGGTTGTGCAGCTCAACTGTCTCCTATACAGTCAAAACTAGGGTTTGAGTTATGGTCAAGCAAATGAACTTTTCAAAGGCCCAATCAAGTCTCATATGCCTATAAATGTGGTCAAGTATCCTCATGTCAAGTTTCAAGGCATTCAGCTCAAAATTGCACAGTCAAAACCCTAGATTGCACTACAGTCAACTGTAGGGGCAAAATGGTCATTTGACAGTCAAAAGTTCAAATTTTTGGTCAATATATCATTTTGAAGCCACAAACATCATTTGATCAATGCTTGATCATGATTTTCAAGATTTGGCTTAGAAATCATCAAAGATGCAAAAGTTGCTATATTTGAACAGCTGAAAAAGTCAACTGAAATTGACCAAGGCATAACTTTCACATGGATTATCAGAAAAATTCCATCCAAAGCTCATTTTGAAGAGAAAGACATTTCCTACAATTCATCTTCATGTTCCAAGTCCAAGAAATGCTCTCACAAAAAGTTATCAATTTCAACATTATAGGTCATTTTCAAAAGTCAACAAAAAGTGACTTTAAGTCAAAGGCCATAACTTGAGATTGGTAAATCAAAATGACATGGGACCAAAGGCATTGGTTAAAGGACTCAAAGACCTTTCCAAAATGTCCAAGAACATGTGAAAAGCTTAAAAATTGACCAAGTTATGCCTTGTGAAAGTTGGGAAATATTTGGAAATTTTTGAAAGTCAACAATGATGCAAAAGGCCTAAAAATGCAAATGGGCCCAATTATCTTCCAAATTTCTTCATGCCAAGCCTATGCACGACCACTAGGCCCAAAGGGAAGTATTCTCATATTTTTTAATTATTTATTTGAATTAATATTAATTTATATTCATTTAAATGATTTTAATATATGAAAAATATCAAACTAACCTAAAAAAATCTTTTTGTGCACATTCTAATCTCTACAAATCGTGCACATCTCAAATAGGCAAGCTTTGGTGCTAATTGATCAGATTTGGTACAAGAACCATGAAAAAAAGATTGTAAAAGATCCTTAACAAATCAAAGATTGAAAACAATTATGGAGATGGATTTTATTGAATCTTTTTAACCTAATTGCTTCCATATATGATCAACATCACAACCCTAATGCTCTAAGACTGAAAGTTGCGCCCCAAAACTCCATTGCATATTGAAAAATTCTCATAAAACTCAAATACTGAAATCAAGGTTGGAGGTCGATTCAAGCTTCAATCTTTATTCCATTAGCATCCTGAGACGTCCCTAAACGTTTCTCAATCAAAAACAACAAGTCAAACGCCTTGAAACGGTATCACAAAGTCAAACTGAACCAAGAAAATATTGAAATCGCATAGCATGATTTAGACATCTTTTTGCATTTTTGTTTGTATATTCATGCTTCTTATGAAGTTTGTGAACTAACCATCATAATTAATTGGATTTTTGTGGCATAAACATGAATCTACCATGCGCGTTTTCTAGGTTTTCAGGTTCTTAAATTTAGGGCTTTTGCAATACAGTGAAATTGTCCCTTTAAACCACCATGGCTGGACTCAGCATATCAAGACGAAGCAACCTGAACCCTCGCGATAAATTTATGATGCCCAGGGTTCTATTCGCTATTTTCTTGAATACCCCCTAAAGCAACGTTTCAAAAACCGTTGCCCTTTTGTTTTGTTTTACAGGGTGGGGAAGGAGACGAAGACGTGTCCATCAGCCATTGGTCCTTTTAAATTTCGCGCGTGTTTAACCAACTAGCTTTATTTTTCTTTTATATTATTTATGATATATTATATATTAAATGAACTTGCATAGCTCAGCTGGCCAGGGGACGCATTTGTAACTTTCAAGACCTGGGTTCAAGTCCCAGGTCTGGCAAAAGTTTCACATTATTTTTCATAAAAAATTCTTATGCAGCGCGCTTGAGGAGGATCACCATATTCCATCAGCATCCCATTAGCCACACGTCCACAATGATCAAATCAATGTCCAGGCTTCAGGGTACACCCTAGGCATGAGTCAAACGCATCATATGGAATTATGGAAAGTCAGCGAAATCAAGCTTAATGGGCCTTAAATTACCAGGCCTATACCTCCTTATTTGGGGCAACACCCCACTCTGGTTTGCTTTCTTTATTTTATTTTTTTATTTTAATTATTGTGTGATTTATTTTATTACTTTAATTAATTAATTTTCTCTTTTCTATAAAATATAAAAACATTACAAAAATCAGAAAATACAAAAAATATAATATTATTTTATGTATTAATTATTTTTATAAATAAATTAGAACGTAAATTATGTAGTGTAATTAGGTTTTAATTTTAATTCCTTTTTAATAAAAAATCAAAAAATGTAGAATTTAGGTTTTAATTGTTAATTCTTTTTTATTCCCCTTTTTTTCCACAATAATAATTATATTTATTTATTTATTTATTTTTCTATTTAAATTGTACATAAATGAATTAGGTTTAATTTAGGTCATATTTTAATTCTTTCACAATAAATAAAAAATATTAGAATTAGGGTTTGCTTCTTAATTTAATTTTAATTAACTTTTTTTTCTCATTAAATCTAAAAAAAAAAACACAAAAATATCATTCTCATTTAATTTTAATTTTTAAATCCTTATTAATTCTAATTATTTGCAAGAAGGGTCCAACGCCCTAGTTTCGTTTTAATTATGTAATTTGCGCATTTATCTTATGTCGTAATTATAATTATGTAATTGTCCCTAAGCCATGTAATTTACTTTTCGCACTTTATTTCTTCGCATTATTTATTTTTCCGCTAAGTCGGGTCCGGTTTATTTTGGCGATGTGGACCCGCGCCATTTGTAATAGTTTAGATTTATAGTTCCCGCAAATATTAATTGTTAAAAAGCATGCAAGAATGAATGTCTTAATTAAAATCAAGCGTAGATCACAATGACATGACAAAAGACAAATATCAAATGAAACATGACACACGAATCGCACACACCACCCCTAGGGTACGCCTCACTGTTGCCTTTCGAAAGGTGGTCGTCGAGTAGAGGATGTCTTAGTAAGTCCTCATGATCCGGGAACCTGGCATGAGGGTAGCTTCTAAGGTGTCTTCCCATTGCTCTGGTGATCACCATGTCCCTACAAACTCGAATTGACCCGAACACCTCCAACGGTGGTGCTACCTACCTCTCGATGGTGGGATGGCACTACTTTAAAGGACATCTACACAGACGAATTCCTTAGGGTAGGTAGGTTCTCAAGGATACTTGCTCTAATCTCAAAACAAACTCGAAAAAGACTTTTCACACTGACACTTTTCAAAAGCTTTCAAAGCAAATTTTTCAAACACTCTGACGTATGAGTCGATCTGAAATTTTTTCAAAGAAACTTTTTTTAAACCCACATTGAAAAGCAAACAAACCTTTTTGAAAACACATTGAGCAAGTATCTAAGAGCCCATGGATAACCATGGATAGAAAGGGTGCTAACACCTTCCCTTTCTATAACCTACCTCCCGAACCGAGAGCAATCTCTTTAAAGGAATTTTTCTGTGCTTTTGTCCTTTCCATTTGGAGAAAATAAAAGACGGTGGCGACTCTTGCTTACCGCGACATTTCGCGAACCAGCGTTAAACAGTCAGTTCCAGATCCACCGATCACAGAACTGGCGACTCTGCTGGGGATCCTTTATAAAGTGAGGTGTACCTTAGGGCTAGCTTATAACTATGTTTTCAATTGTTTTCCTTGTGTGCTTTAAAATTGTGGGTTGCTTGGGAGTTCTATAGATCCTAAACCCGGATCTGGGGATACCTTTCTTAGAAAGTAGCAACAAGGCTGTGAGGGAACTGTGCGGGGTATACCGACACGGTTGAAACAGTCTGCTACGTTGATGTGGCACTTTGGTGTGTACCGGTAACCCTTGAGTTCAGTCAAGGAGAGTACGGGGCCTCCGCGTGGTGTCGTGAAGCATCAACAGACTTTAGGAACCTTAATTGAACTATCTTGGCCTCTTTAGGGTAGTGAGATAACTGACTTTGGTGCAGTCCGAGGTTGGTTGATACTCGATACTACGCTCAATTGAGGGTTGCTTTCCTGGAATATTTCGGTCGCCAGTTCAGTGGCTAAATCGAAACGATGAACAATGAAAGCAATCCCGTGATATTGGGAACCTTAGAACCCGGTTACTTTGATTAGGACAGGTATGAACCCACCAACTCAAGAGGGTACTACCCAGACCCCATGCTGGCCTTAAACCTTAAGGGCTTGTCTTGTGTGCCTTGTGTGCCTTACATGTTTGTCTTTGTAAATATCTGTGTTGTGTTTAATCATAGCATCATGACATCATCCAGCATCATATGCATTGACTAACCATTTCAGGGGTTCGAATTTTCACCTTTGTTCTTGTTTTGTAGGACATGGAAACTGCTCGTAGGAAGACAATTCAGGTCAATCTTATAAGGATCCCTCCTCAGCTTAAGGAGCTTATATCCAGGATTCCCGAGAACTCTTCATTCAGTGACAGGCATGGAAGCCTCATCAGCTTGGTCAACACCAACATTGAGGAAGATATGATAAAGGTCCTGTTCCAGTTCTTCGATCCTCTGCATCACTGTTTTACCTTCTTGGACTATCAGTTGGTACCTACATTGGAGGAGTTCTCCCGGCTCCTGAAGATCCCTATCCTTGATCAGCTGCCTTTCAACGGCACAGAGAGGGAACCTAAGCTTGAAGAGATTGCTAAAGCCTTGCACCTACAGTCATCTGACCTCAAGGGACATTGGGAAGTTAGAAGTGGCGTCAAAGGGTTCTTAGCCAGGTTTCTGTTTGAGAAAGCCCTTGAATGTTGGAACTCTCTTGACTTGCAAGCTTTTGAAGAGGTTGTGGCCCTCCTTGTTTATGGTTTGGTATTGTTCCCTAATCCAGATCAGCTTATTGATATCAGTGCCGTTCAGATCTTTATGTCCAGGAATCCTATACCTACATTGCTGGGGGACATCCTTCACTCATGTTACACTCGAACCATGAGAAAAAGAGGTGTCCTTATGTGTTGCACTCCTCTCCTGGGAAGGTGGTTTATTTCGCACCTTCCCCAATCAGTCCTGAAGAATGAGCGGGGTTTGAGATGGTCACAACGGTTGATGACTCTTACACATGCAGATATACATTGGTGCCCTAGATCCAGAGGAGATGTCACTATCATTGATCGTTGTGGGGAGTACCCTAATGTTCCTTTACTTGGAATCATAGGAGGTATTACTTATAGCCCATGCCTGGCTTGGAGACAGTTTGGTTATGCTCGGAGGGATGGTCCTCATGACATGTTAATTCCCGACATAGTTTTTGACTTCGACAGTGATACTCAAGGACTTCGTCAGAGATTTATCAGAGCCTGGAGGATGCCCAGTAGGATAGACAGCAAGACACTGGGGCACAGGAACTCCATCCCTTTGGAGCCCTATCTCAAATGGGTACGCGCCCGTTCTCAGAAGTTAGTGATGCCTTATCCTCACATGCTTCCAGTAATCAAAGAGCCTGTCTTGGAAGGGGAAGTGTCTCATGTTATTCAGCACCCTGATATGCCCACATCCTGGGAAGAGATGCAGAAGAGCTGGATCCAGCTTAAGGAGGAAAGGAATTCTCTTGAGACTAGTCTGCACGCCAGTGAAAAGAAAGTCTTGGAGCTCACCCGTCTGCTGCACGAGGAGAGGAACCTCAACACCTACATAGCTCCGAAGAGGATGCGCAGTGTATTTTGGGATTGACTTGATTCTTGTACTTTTGCCCATGAGGCCTTGATGTATTAAACAATGATTTCATTAATGATAACGTGTGTTCTTTTCTTGTCTACAACGAATTTGAACTTTCGAACCCTTGAATGCATTGCATACGCATTTCATACATCATGTGCATAGCAGGTTTTTCCCTTTTTTCAGGTTGCTTACAGTTCTTCGCTGTTTATTTCAGCATCATGAATTCCGGATCTGAATCAACAGAGACATCAATCAAAGCTCTCCAGGCGCAGAATGCGCAGTTTCAAGAACTAATCCTGGGTCTAGCTAAAGGCCAAGAGGAACTGAAGACTATGCTCCTGAAGAAGGAGAAGAAGAAGAAAAGAAGAACTGTTCTATTCAACTCGGGCCGAAGGTTGGGTAATACTCTGCACCAAGAAGAGGTTGTTTCTTCTGTTGGCAAGAGTCCTTCTCAGGCAGAAGTAAAGCTTCCTACTCCAGAAGTCTCCGACAACGAGACAGATTTTGATGAGGAACAGTATCCTCCTGCAGATGACAGGTACAAACAACTGGAAGACAGGTTGAAGGCCATGGAAGTTCAACAGGTACCTGGGCTGGATTTTGGAGATCTGGGTTTGTCCACTGGTGTAATTATCCCGCACAAGTTCAAAGCTCCAACTTTTTCTAAGTATGACGGGGCATCCTGTCCCAAGCTGTATTTGAGGTCCTATGTTCGAAAGATTCAGCCGTACTCTGTGGACAAGAATCTATGGATCCACTTCTTCCAGGAGAGTCTTTCAGGGACTCATCTCGAATGGTTCTATCAGCTGGATGGGACCAAAGTTCGTAACTGGGAGGAGCTGGCTACTGCTTTCTATAAGCAGTATCAGTATAATGCCGACCTTGCCCCCACGCGTACCCAACTCCAGGGTATGTCGTTGGGCGTAAGCGAAGGTTTTAAAGAGTACGCGCAGAAGTGGAGAGATCTGGCTGGCAGGGTGCAGCCACCTTTGACTGATCGAGAGTTAGTGGATATGTTCTTGGGGACCCTATCTGGGCCGTTCTTCAACCATCTCATCGGGAATTCTTCTGCTGGTTTCACTGACTTAATCTTGACTGGAGAGAGAATCGAAGCTGGGCTGAAATCTGGGAAGATTGCAAAGGGTGCATCATCTAGTGCAGAAAAGAAGCCGTTTAAAAAGGAGTCTAGTGCCGTGTATGGTTCTAGGAAATCAGAAAGACCTGATCGCCGCCAATCTGTCAGTGCGGTCATGATTGCTACGCCTGCTGCCGCTCCCCGGCCAAACAATCCCCAAAGGGCTGATAGACCTCGGAGAGAGTTTACCCGGTTAAGCATGACCCTATCGCAAATCCTGCCACAGTTACTATCCACCAATTTGGTGACTGTCAAGGAGGCGCCAAAGTTCTCAAACACTACCTCTCCTAAGTACAACCCGAATGCCCGTTGTGCTTACCATTCAGACAGCCCGGGGCATGCCACTGATGACTGTTGGGCGTTAAAGAATAAGGTGCAAGACCTTATCGATGCTAAAGAGATACAATTCGAGGCGCCTGCAAAGCCGAATGTAGTTACTGCCCCTATGCCTCAGCACGGGGTAAATGCTGTTGATGAAGATGTTTATGCTGTTTCTGTGGATGATCTAGCCACTCCTTTAAAGATCATTAAGAAGAACCTACTGCAGGCCGGTTTATTTCCGGGTTGTAGTGAGGGTTGCCTGTTCTGTGTTGTGTCCCCGTCCGGTTGTCCCTTGCTAAAGTTAGGCATCCAAAGCTTAATGGATAGCAAGGAGATTTTATTCAAGAAGTCTGCTGTTCGTATGGTTCCAATGGAAGAAGTCTCTGTGGTGACTATCTTCAACAATCCGATCCCGGCTCTCCAGAAGAAGCCCATCCAAATTCTGACCGTTGCACCTGTCACTATCACTGTTCCTGGGCCCCTGCCCTATGTATCCAACAAAGCTGTCCCTTGGCACTATGGGGCAGATGTATATATAAACGGAGTTAAGCAAGAGCTCAACGCTGGCGCCAGCATCTGTGACATCACTGGCCCGGCCAAAGTTACCCGCAGTGGCAGGCTCTTCTCGCCTGACATTGCGCCACCTGCTGCTAGAAGACCACTCCTGATAATTCCTGCAAGTACACCTGCTCCCGTTGCCGATCAAGTTGTTGTTCCTGCTACTGATCCAATTGTTTCTCCTGCTGCCGAGTCATCCAATGCTCGGGGCAAGGGAATTGAAACTGAGCCTGCCCAGATGGAGGTACCCATACCCATAGCTGCTGAGGCCTCCCCACAAGAGATGGAGGAGATTTTGAAGATTATAAAGAAGAGCGATTTTAACGTTGTGGAACAGTTGGGGCATACGCCCTCCAAAATCTCCATGCTCTCTTTACTGCTGTGCTCTGAGGCCCATGCAAAGGCCCTCATCTCATTCCTCAAGAAGGCCCATGTGCCACATGAAACCTCTGCAGTCCAGTTCACCGATTGCGTGGCAAGTCTAACGGCAGACAATGGCTTGGGTTTTTCAGACGCTGATTTGACCATGAAGGGGAAAGATCATAATGATGCTCTGCATGTCTCAATCGAATGCAGGGGCACCACCTTGGCACATGTGTTGGTTGATACCGGGTCATCTTTGAATGTACTACCCAAGAAGGCTCTGGATCGTCTAGATTGTGAAGGCCTGGATTTGAAGCCCAGCAACATCATTGTCAGGGCCTTTGATGGTTCAAAGAGGATGGTCCATGGGGAGGTGGACATTCCGATTCGTGTAGGCTCTCAGGTGTTCGACTCCACTTTTTATGTGATGGACATCCGTCCATCTTACTCTTGTCTGCTGGGTCGACCCTGGATACATAAGGCTGGGGCAGTGACTTCTACCTTGCATCAAAAACTGAAGTACCCCGTCAGAGGGAAGATCGTCACCGTGCAAGGTGAGGAAGAATACATGGTGAGCCACCTAAACTCGTTCAGATACATTGAGATGGATGGGGAGTTCATTGAGACCCCCTTTCAGCATTTCGAGGAGGTGTTTCCAATCGCAGCAGAAACAGCAGAAGCAGGTGGTCCTCTGAAGATGGCTTCCCTAAAGGATGCCAGGGCTGTAGTGCAAAAGGGTGAAGGTGCTAACTGGGGCAGACTGCCAGACTTCACCCAGAAGACTGATAAACTTGGGCTGGGTTTCACCTCAGAAGGGCAGAGAGCTATGAGGAAAGAGAAGATCGGAAGGCCTCCGGTATTTATTAAAGGTTCAGAAGCGAATGCTGTTGGGGAAGACCTTGAAGTGGACGAAGCCGAATTCAACAGCTGGATTTATCCGACGGCCGAAGAAGGATTGAACAATTGGAGTGCAAAGGATCATACCCCTGTTACCTTTGTGACACAGTAATGAATTCCAATGTTTTTGTTATTTTGTAATAAACATTGATAAACTCTATGGCCCGGTGTCATACCCGAGGCACCGTGGTTCTATTTGTGAGGGCATACGAACTGTCATTTTATACATCATGAATGAAAATCTTGGACTATTTTCGCATTACAAATATTGTGTTCCTTTTTATCTTTCCTTTCCTTTACATAATTTTCAAAAAAACAGCTGTATTTACACACACACTCACTCATACAGGTTCCAATCCACTCTGGATCTCACTGATAACAGCTCTGCTAATGCCAATTATGACTTCGAAAATCCGATCAACTTAGCCGAAGACGAAGGTGAAGATGATTGCGAAGTGCCTGGCGAGCTTGCAAGACTGTTACTTCAGGAAGAGAGGGCAATTCAACCCCATGAAGAGCCAGTGGAAACCATAAACCTGGGTACTGAGGCAGACAGAAAAGAGGTAAAGATTGGTGCTAACCTAGAGCTCAGCGTGAAGCAACGGTTAACCAAGATGTTACATGACTATATGGAGATCTTTGCCTGGTCCTACGAAGACATGCCAGGGTTGGATACCGATATTGTTGTCCATCATTTGCCGACTAGAGAAGACTGCCCTCCAGTTAAACAAAAGATTCGTCGGATGCGTCCAGAGATGTCCGAGAAGATTAAAGCCGAGGTCATGAAACAGTTCGATGCCGGGTTCCTTGCAGTGACTTCTTACCCTCAGTGGGTTGCTAATGTGGTGCCAGTACCTAAGAAGGACGGTAAGGTCAGAATGTGTGTAGATTACAGGGATCTGAACAGGGCCAGTCCCAAAGATGACTTCCCCTTACCTCACATTGATGTCCTTGTGGATAATACAGCTCAGCACAAGGTATTCTCTTTCATGGATGGCTTTTCAGGCTACAATCAGATCAAGATGGCACCTGAAGACATGGAAAAGACTACATTTGTTACTCAGTGGGGCACCTTCTGTTACAAGGTCATGCCGTTCGGGTTAAAGAATGCTGGGGCAACCTACCAGCGTGCCATGGTTGCCTTGTTTCATGATATGATCCATCATGAGATCGAAGTGTACGTGGACGACATGATTGCTAGGTCCCAGACTGAGGAAGAGCACCTAGATCATCTACAGAAGTTGTTTGACCGGTTGAAACTATACAAGCTGAGATTGAACCCGAACAAGTGCACCTTCGGGGTAAGATCTGGGAAGTTGCTAGGCTTCGTGGTCAGTGATAAAGGTATTCAAGTGGACCCTGCTAAGGTCAAAGCTATTCAAGAGATGCCAGTTCCTAAGACAGAGAAGGAAGTCAGAGGCTTTTTAGGACGCCTGAATTACATCGCTCGATTCATATCTCATTTGACTGCTACCTGTGAGCCAATCTTCAAGCTGCTGAAGAAAGATCAGGTAGTACGTTGGAACGATGAATGTCAGGCTGCTTTCGACAAAATCAAAGAGTACCTCCAAGAACCACCCATCCTCATGCCACCGGTTGAAGGGAGACCTCTGATCCTATATCTGACAGTGCTAGACAACTCAATGGGGTGTGTGCTGGGGCAGCATGACGAGTCTGGCCGAAAAGAGCATGCCATTTATTACCTTAGCAAAAAGTTTACCGACTGTGAGACCCGATACTCACTGCTTGAGAAAACTTGCTGCGCTTTGGTATGGGCTGCTCGCCGGCTGAGACAGTATATGCTGACTCACACTACCTTGTTGATCTCAAAGATGGATCCGATAAAGTATATATTTGAAAAGCCTGCTCTGTCTGGGAGAATTGCAAGATGGCAAATGATCTTGACGGAATACGACATTCAGTACACCACCCAGAAAGCCATCAAAGGGAGTGTATTGGCAGACCACTTAGCTCATCAAGCTGTAGATGACTACCAATCAATGAACTTCGAGTTTCCGGACGAAAGCATCATGATAGTAACTGATTGTGAAGTACCTGGGCCGGATGAAGGACCTGAACCAGGATCCCGATGGTCTATGCACTTTGACGGGGCTTCCAATGCTTTGGGAAATGGTATCGGCGCCATTATCATATCTCCACAAGGTACTCATACTCCACTCACTGCCCGGCTATGTTTCAACTGTACCAACAACATGGCGGAGTATGAGGCGTGTATCATGGGTCTTCAAGCTGCGATCGACTTACGGATCAAGTTCCTCAGTGTCTTCGGAGATTCCGCTCTAGTGATCAATCAGATCAATGGAGAGTGGGATACGAAACATCCAAACTTGATTCCTTACAGAGAATGTGTGTTGACCCTGATTCCCCACTTTACAGAGATAACCTTTGAGCACTTTCCAAGAGAAGAGAATCAGTTAGCGGACGCGTTAGCTACTATGTCTTCAATGTTCAAGGTTAAATGGGATAATGAAGCTCCCCAGATCACCATCTGGAAACTGGACGAACCGGCATACTGTTGTGATATCGAAACTGAATTGGTAACTGAGAAGCCTTGGTACCACGAAGTGAAGAGATATCTGGAAGCTCAGGAATACCCTGAAGGTGCCTCTGTCAACGATAAGAAATTCCTGAGGAGGTTTGCAGCCAAATTCTTCCTAAGCAACGGCATCTTGTACAAGAGAAACCATGATTCAACCTTACTGCGCTGTGTGGACAAGACTGAAGCGGAGAGAATCATGGAAGAGCTACATGAAGGGACCTTTGGTACGCATTCCAGTGGGCACACTATGGCTAAGAAAATCCTACGGGCAGGATATTACTGGTCCACAATGGAAGCTGACTGTTACCAACATTCGAGAACATGCCACAAGTGCCAGATCTATGCAGATAAGGTGCATGTTCCTCCGGTTCCCTTGAATGTTCTGACTGCGCCTTGGCCATTTGCAATGTGGGGCATAGACATGATCGGCGAGATAAGACCTACGGCATCTAATGGACATCGCTTCATCTTAGTGGCGATTGACTATTTTACAAAGTGGGTTGAGGCAGCATCCTATGCTACAGTAACCAAGATTGTGGTGGCACGGTTTATTCGACACAACCTGATCTGTCGATACGGCGTCCCTGAGCGGATAATTACAGACAACGGTACCAATCTGAACAATAAGATGATTGTTGAGCTCTGCGAACAGTTCAAGATACAGCACCACAATTCTTCTCCTTACAGACCGAAGATGAACGGGGCTGTAGAAGCAGCAAATAAGAACATCAAGAAGATCGTGCAAAAGATGACAGTGACGTATAAGGATTGGCACGAAATGTTACCGTTCGCTCTGCATGGGTACCGTACCTCAGCTAGGACGTCAACCGGGGCAACTCCCTTCTCTCTGGTTTATGGTATGGAGGCAGTCTTGCCGATCGAAGTGCAAATTCCCTCTCTCCGGATAATGAAGGATGCAAATCTGAACGAAGATGATTGGATCCAGACACGACTTGATCAACTCAATCTCATTGACGAAAAGAGACTTGCTGCTATCTGCCATGGTCAGACGTATCAGAAACGAATGATCAAGGCATTTAACAAAAAGGTCAGGCCACAGGAATATCAAGTCGGGGATCTGGTTATCAAGAGAATCATCCTTCCTCAGAGTGATCCAAGGGGCAAATGGACCCCTACGTACGAAGGGCCATTTGTGGTTAAGCATGTGTTCTCAGGAGGAGCAATGATCTTAACCAACATGGATGGTGACGACCTTCCTCACCCCGCCAATGCAGACATAGTTAAAAAATACTACGCATGAAAAAGACCCGCTAGGCTGACATGCCTAGGCAAAAATTAGGGCTTCCCGTCGAACCAAAAGGGTTCGGGCAAAATGTAGGGATGAAAATGAAAAAATCTGTACACCCGGCAAGTCGAAAACCTGAAAGGGCGGCTTGGGCAAAAATGGGTATCCCGGTGGACTGAAAACCCGAAAGGGCGGTCCAGGCAAAAATTAGGGATAAAGCGTAAAACTATGTCTCATTGATCACTTTGCATCCAGAATCTGGTATCTACATCAAGTTCAAACGACATCGATCAGTCAGCTTCATCTTCAACCAAGGTCATCAAGTGATGAGACGCTCGGAGTTATGAAGACAATAGCAGAGTTGAAACCCAGTGGATCATTCATCTTTCACACAGCTGTTTTATTTTCTTTTGTACAAAACATTGTATAAACTCTTTTGCTCGGCGACGTACCTCTTACTAGGACGTCAGACTCTTGTATACAAAACGCCTATTTCAGGCCATTCAAAAATCAATAAAAATATATTTTCAGTTAAACGTGCCCAAGTGTTTTTCTTTTCTGTTTTGTTTTGCGAAGAACGTCCAAGGTTCAATTTGTGATGTATGCATTGACAATAATTTGCTAACTCATAAATATTTGCATACGAAACAAAGGAATTAATTGCAGGTGACACTAGAAACAGGGGCAATAAAAAAGTTGTCCGAGCAGTCTAATTGTTCTATCCCCCAAGGTACTAAGGTAGGTTCAGCTAAAGAACATGGCCAAGAGTATCTTAATTCCCCAGAGAGTAGTTCAGTAAAGCAGTACATCTTCTCCAAGCAAAATTGCAATTATCAAGGAAATTGAGTATCCTCCCGTAGATCTCAATACTCCCCCAGCAGCACATATTCTTAACAAGCATCCCCGGCAGTCTTGACCTAAAGATTGTTCCCCGGCGGTATACTACCATTCAAAGGAATCACTTCCCCGCAGTCTAAAACTTCCCCCAGGAGAGTCCAATCCAGTTTCCCCAGGAAAGTTGGAATTCATATCTCCCCAAGCAGTAAGCTTATCCCCAGTAGATTCTGGAAGCTTATTCCCTCGCAGAGCACGAACGCGTCGTCCCGGCTTGATTTAAAGAGTTATTTCCGTAACAGGATATAACTGGGTTATCCTCAGCCAAAAGCCATGGAAAGAGCGTCCTCGGCAAAGTATCTTCCTACCCCCAGCGAAGTCTATCAACACTTCCAGCACAACAAGGATATCCCCAGCATAAATCATCAACGGTATCCCCAGCAGAGTTATCTTCATCAACTCAGCAAAGCATCGCTATCCCCACAGAGTAGCACTCCCCAGCATGATCGCTAGAGTATCTTTTCTCCCGCAGAATTATTTCATTTGCCAAGTTTATTCCTCAACGGAGTTATCTTCTCCTATCGGTATTCTTGCAACGAATCATCCACAGCGGAAGCAAAATCTCTTCCTCAACATCAGCCCAGGATATGACTTCCCGGCACCCGTCAAGGATTTATTTTCCTAGACGAAAACATACATGAATCATCACATACATCATTATAGCATGCATGTACACATCATATCATATAAATCGTATCCATGTTTGCTTGATCCATATCATGCATCGCATATAACTAACCTCTACCTTTCAGGAAGGGTGCAGTTGAAATTCTCAAACATATTTCAAAGACTTCTCCAGTCCAGTTAAATCGACTCCAAACAGGTTTTTCTGATAAAGACTCAGTAGAAGTTCTCTTATGGTCCCCTCTCCAACGGCGTGTGAGGTGGTAATTCCTTCTTCAGATGTTCTCCTCTCCGGCATGAGCGTGAGGTGATATTCTCTTATGGTCCCCTCTCCAACGGCGTGTGAGGTGGTAATTCCTTCTTCAGATGTTCTCCTCTCCGGCATGAGCGTGAGGTGATATTCTCTTATGGTCCCCTCTCCGACGGCGTGTGAGGTGGTAATTCCTTCTTCAGATGTTTTCCTCTCCGGCATGAGCGTGAGGTGATATTCTCTTATGGTCCCCTCTCCAACGGCGTGTGAGGTGGTAATTCCTTCTTCAGATGTTCTCCTCTCCGGCATGAGCGTGAGGTGATATTCTCTTATGGTCCCCTCTCCAACGGCGTGTGAGGTGGTAATTCCTTCTTCAGATGTTTCCCTCTCCGGCATGAGCGTGAGGTGATATTCTCTTATGGTCCCCTCTCCGACGGCGTGTGAGGTGGTAATTCCTTCTTCAGATGTTTTCCTCTCCGGCATGAGCGTGAGGTGATATTCTCTTATGGTCCCCTCTCCAACGGCGTGTGAGGTGGTAATTCCTTCTTCAGATGTTTCCCTCTCCGGCATGAGCGTGAGGTGATATTTCCTTTCAGATTATAACTTCCTATAGTTCCCTCTCCAACGTGAGTGAGGTAACTCCCTTTGAGATTGTAATGTCCTTTGGTTCTCTTCCTGACACTACGAAGATGGTAATTCTCACCAAGATTTTCTCAACGAGCGTTGTTGAGGTTGAAATCATTCAGGATTCTCTTACCCTTCATGCTAAGGCAGTAACCATCCCTGGTTCATTCATCAGCGTTTGAAGCTCCAGACCCAGCTCCTGTAATCAGTCAGGACACATCTATATCAAGCATCTAAAATCAGCTCCTGCGACGTGTCAGGTACTCATTTTTCTGTTTTGCAGGTATGCAGGTTCTCGCTAAGGAATCTCCTACGCAATCAACGTCCAGATGGCATCTATAAGCCCATCATCCTATTCAAACAACATCCAAATGGCATCTATAAGCCCATTCCCTCATCATCATTGCTACTATGTGAGCGCAAATTTCTGGGCACTTTAGTGTTCAATC
Source organism: Vicia faba (assembly GCA_948472305.1). NCBI lineage: Eukaryota > Viridiplantae > Streptophyta > Magnoliopsida > Fabales > Fabaceae > Vicia > Vicia faba. The sequence goes on from OX451740.1 coordinate 460,026,847, forward strand.
ATCTTCTACCCTCGGATTACGAAAGGCACGTCAGCCAATCTGCATCCTCAAGTCTAAGAAGATTGAACAGGGGCAACTGTTGTACCCCAAAATTTGCCCTCCCACATTCATCAAGAAATTGCCAAGTCAAGGTCACAAAATTCCCCCAGGGTTGTGCAGCTCAACTGTCTCCTATACAGTCAAAACTAGGGTTTGAGTTATGGTCAAGCAAATGAACTTTTCAAAGGCCCAATCAAGTCTCATATGCCTATAAATGTGGTCAAGTATCCTCATGTCAAGTTTCAAGGCATTCAGCTCAAAATTGCACAGTCAAAACCCTAGATTGCACTACAGTCAACTGTAGGGGCAAAATGGTCATTTGACAGTCAAAAGTTCAAATTTTTGGTCAATATATCATTTTGAAGCCACAAACATCATTTGATCAATGCTTGATCATGATTTTCAAGATTTGGCTTAGAAATCATCAAAGATGCAAAAGTTGCTATATTTGAACAGCTGAAAAAGTCAACTGAAATTGACCAAGGCATAACTTTCACATGGATTATCAGAAAAATTCCATCCAAAGCTCATTTTGAAGAGAAAGACATTTCCTACAATTCATCTTCATGTTCCAAGTCCAAGAAATGCTCTCACAAAAAGTTATCAATTTCAACATTATAGGTCATTTTCAAAAGTCAACAAAAAGTGACTTTAAGTCAAAGGCCATAACTTGAGATTGGTAAATCAAAATGACATGGGACCAAAGGCATTGGTTAAAGGACTCAAAGACCTTTCCAAAATGTCCAAGAACATGTGAAAAGCTTAAAAATTGACCAAGTTATGCCTTGTGAAAGTTGGGAAATTTTTGGAAATTTTTGAAAGTCAACAATGATGCAAAAGGCCTAAAAATGCAAATGGGCCCAATTATCTTCCAAATTTCTTCATGCCAAGCCTATGCACGACCACTAGGCCCAAAGGGAAGTATTCTCATATTTTTTAATTATTTATTTGAATTAATATTAATTTATATTCATTTAAATGATTTTAATATATGAAAAATATCAAACTAACCTAAAAAAATCTTTTTGTGCACATTCTAATCTCTACAAATCGTGCACATCTCAAATAGGCAAGCTTTGGTGCTAATTGATCAGATTTGGTACAAGAACCATGAAAAAAAAATTGTAAAAGATCCTTAACAAATCAAAGATTGAAAACAATTATGGAGATGGATTTTATTGAATCTTTTTAACCTAATTGCTTCCATATATGATCAACATCACAACCCTAATGCTCTAAGACTGAAAGCTGCGCCCCAAAACTCCATTGCATATTGAAAAATTCTCATAAAACTCAAATACTGAAATCAAGGTTGGAGGTCGATTCAAGCTTCAATCTTTATTCCATTAGCATCCTGAGACGTCCCTAAACGTTTCTCAATCAAAAACAACAAGTCAAACGCCTTGAAACGGTATCACAAAGTCAAACTGAACCAAGAAAATATTGAAATCGCATAGCATGATTTAGACATCTTTTTGCATTTTTGTTTGTATATTCATGCTTCTTATGAAGTTTGTGAACTAACCATCATAATTAATTGGATTTTTGTGGCATAAACATGAATCTACCATGCGCGTTTTCTAGGTTTTCAGGTTCTTAAATTTAGGGCTTTTGCAATACAGTGAAATTGTCCCTTTAAACCACCATGGCTGGACTCAGCATATCAAGACGAAGCAACCTGAACCCTCGCGATAAATTTATGATGCCCAGGGTTCTATTCGCTATTTTCTTGAATACCCCCTAAAGCAACGTTTCAAAAACCGTTGCCCTTTTGTTTTGTTTTACAGGGTGGGGAAGGAGACGAAGACGTGTCCATCAGCCATTGGTCCTTTTAAATTTCGCGCGTGTTTAACCAACTAGCTTTATTTTTCTTTTATATTATTTATGATATATTATATATTAAATGAACTTGCATAGCTCAGCTGGCCAGGGGACGCATTTGTAACTTTCAAGACCTGGGTTCAAGTCCCAGGTCTGGCAAAAGTTTCACATTATTTTTCATAAAAAATTCTTATGCAGCGCGCTTGAGGAGGATCACCATATTCCATCAGCATCCCATTAGCCACACGTCCACAATGATCAAATCAATGTCCAGGCTTCAGGGTACACCCTAGGCATGAGTCAAACGCATCATATGGAATTATGGAAAGTCAGCGAAATCAAGCTTAATGGGCCTTAAATTACCAGGCCTATACCTCCTTATTTGGGGCAACACCCCACTCTGGTTTGCTTTCTTTATTTTATTTTTTTATTTTAATTATTGTGTGATTTATTTTATTACTTTAATTAATTAATTTTCTCTTTTCTATAAAATATAAAAACATTACAAAAATCAGAAAATACAAAAAATATAATATTATTTTATGTATTAATTATTTTTATAAATAAATTAGAACGTAAATTATGTAGTGTAATTAGGTTTTAATTTTAATTCCTTTTTAATAAAAAATCAAAAAATGTAGAATTTAGGTTTTAATTGTTAATTCTTTTTTATTCCCCTTTTTTTCCACAATAATAATTATATTTATTTATTTATTTATTTTTCTATTTAAATTGTACATAAATGAATTAGGTTTAATTTAGGTCATATTTTAATTCTTTCACAATAAATAAAAAATATTAGAATTAGGGTTTGCTTCTTAATTTAATTTTAATTAACTTTTTTTTCTCATTAAATCTAAAAAAAAAAACACAAAAATATCATTCTCATTTAATTTTAATTTTTAAATCCTTATTAATTCTAATTATTTGCAAGAAGGGTCCAACGCCCTAGTTTCGTTTTAATTATGTAATTTGCGCATTTATCTTATGTCGTAATTATAATTATGTAATTGTCCCTAAGCCATGTAATTTACTTTTCGCACTTTATTTCTTCGCATTATTTATTTTTCCGCTAAATCGGGTCCGGTTTATTTTGGCGATGTGGACCCGCGCCATTTGTAATAGTTTAGATTTATAGTTCCCGCAAATATTAATTGTTAAAAAGCATGCAAGAATGAATGTCTTAATTAAAATCAAGCGTAGATCACAATGACATGACAAAAGACAAATATCAAATGAAACATGACACACGAATCGCACACACCACCCCTAGGGTACGCCTCACTGTTGCCTTTCGAAAGGTGGTCGTCGAGTAGAGGATGTCTTAGTAAGTCCTCATGATCCGGGAACCTGGCATGAGGGTAGCTTCTAAGGTGTCTTCCCATTGCTCTGGTGATCACCATGTCCCTACAAACTCGAATTGACCCGAACACCTCCAACGGTGGTGCTACCTACCTCTCGATGGTGGGATGGCACTACTTTAAAGGACATCTACACAGACGAATTCCTTAGGGTAGGTAGGTTCTCAAGGATACTTGCTCTAATCTCAAAACAAACTCGAAAAAGACTTTTCACACTGACACTTTTCAAAAGCTTTCAAAGCAAATTTTTCAAACACTCTGACGTATGAGTCGATCTGAAATTTTTTCAAAGAAACTTTTTTTAAACCCACATTGAAAAGCAAACAAACCTTTTTGAAAACACATTGAGCAAGTATCTAAGAGCCCATGGATAACCATGGATAGAAAGGGTGCTAACACCTTCCCTTTCTATAACCTACCTCCCGAACCGAGAGCAATCTCTTTAAAGGAATTTTTCTGTGCTTTTGTCCTTTCCATTTGGAGAAAATAAAAGACGGTGGCGACTCTTGCTTACCGCGACATTTCGCGAACCAGCGTTAAACAGTCAGTTCCAGATCCACCGATCACAGGTGTGCATAGATTTCAGAGATTTGAATGCTGCCACCCCCAAAGATGAATATCCTATGCCTGTGGCGGAAATGCTAGTCGATTCTGCCGCTGGCTACGAATACCTGAGTATGCTCGATGTTTATTCAGGATATAATCAAATATTCATTGCTGAAGAGGATGTGTCGAAAACAGCTTTTCGATGCCCAGGGGCCTTAGGCACTTACGAATGGGTAGTGATGCCTTTTGGCCTAAAAAACGCTGGGGCAACGTACCAGCGAGCAATGAATACTATCTTCCATGATTTTATTAACACTTTTATGCAAGTTTATATTGATGATATTGTTATAAAATCTGTTTCCAGGAAGAGTCACATTGACCACCTTCGACAATCATTCGAAAGAATGAGAGAACATGGTCTGAAGATGAACCCTTTGAAGTGTGCGTTCTGTGTGAAAGCTGGTGATTTCTTGGGTTTCGTTGTCCACAAGAAAGGAATCGAAATCAATCAGAACAAGACGAAGGCAATTTTGGAAGCGAAAGCGCCATCGAATAAGAAGGAATTGCAATCTCTCTTAGGCAAGATAAACTTCTTGAGAAGGTTTATATCTAACCTAAGTGGGAAAGCTCAGGCCTTTTCACCCTTACTTCGACTGAATAAAGAGGGGTTCGAATGGGGGCAAGAGCAACAAGAAGCCTTCGACAAAATCAAAGGGTACCTCACTAAGCCACCTATTTTGGTGCCTCCTTGTAGCAATAGGAGTATGAGATTGTACATAGCTGCATCAGACAAAACTCTGGGAAGTATGTTAGCCCAAGAGGATGAGAATGGAGTCGAAAGACCCATTTATTATCTCAGTCGAGTTTTGAATGATGCAGAAACTAGATATAGCGAAGTTGAAAAATTGTGTCTATGTCTGTATTTCTCTTGTACAAAACTCAAGCAATATATAAAACCAGTTGATGTTTATGTTTCGTCTCATTTTGATGTTTTCAAATATATGCTGTCGAAACCGATCTTGCATAGTCGAATCGGCAAGTGGGCATTAGCATTAACTGAATACTCCTTGACCTTTATGCCTCTTAAGGCAGTAAAAGGACAAGTGGTTGCAGACTTCATAGTCGACCACTCAATTCAAGTCGAGGATATTAATTATGTGGAGATAGAACCTTGGAAATTCTACTTCGATGGTTCCAGCCATAAAAATGGAACAGGAGTAGGAGTCTTGATTGTTTCTCCAGATAAAATTCCAACAACATTCAAGTACCAAATAGAAGGTTCTTGTTCGAACAATGAGGCTGAGTATGAAGCTCTAATTACCGGCCTTGAGATATTGTTGGAATTGGGGGCAACTCGAGTCGAAATAATGGGAGACTCAGAGTTAGTCATCAAGCAAGTCACAAAAGAATATAAATGCATAAGAGAGAATCTCATTATGTACTTTGTGATAGCAAATCGTTTATTGAAACAATTTGAAAGTGTCAATATTCGACACATACCCAGAGTCGAAAATCAAATAGCCAATGACTTGGCACAAATTGCATCTGGGTATAAGGTTTCAAAAACAAAACTACAAAGAGCAATCGAAGTTCGAGAGAAGATAAAAGCAACTTGTCTATCACCATCAGACTTGGAATCGACGAGGCTAGGATATGCTGATCACAGTAACTTCGAGATTTCGTTCATTGATAATTTGTCAGATCAAGATTGGAGGAAACCCATGGTGGACTATCTTCAAAATCCAGGAGCTCCGACATAACGAAAAACAAAATACAGGGCGTTGAGTTTTGTACTCATGGGTAATGAGTTATTCAAGAAGACGCCTGAAGGGATGTTGCTGAAATGTTTAAGTGAAACTGAAGCATACATAGCCCTTTCGACTACGCATGCTGGGGCATGTGGGGCTCACCAAGCAGGCCATAAGATGAAATGGTTGTTGTTTCGACAAGGACTATATTGGCCCACTATGCTGAAAGATTGTGTTGAGTTCGCCAAAGGTTGCCAAGAGTGTCAAGTTCATACAGGCATCCAACATGTACCAGCAAGCGAACTTCACTCGATAGTGAAGCCTTGGCCCTTTCGAGGATGGGCGTTGGATCTTATTGGAGAGATTCGACCAGCATCATCAAAGAGTCAGAAATACATATTGGTAGGCATTGATTATTTTACTAAGTGGATCGAAGCGATCCCTTTAGTCAATGTGGACCAAGAAAATGTCATTGAATTTATTCAAAAGAACATTATCTTTAGATATGGAATTCCTGAGACAATAACAACTGATCAAGGGTCAGTTTTCACCGGTCGAAAGATGCAAGAATTTGCTCAGGAAACAGGTTTCAAACTCCTAACATCCACGCCTTACTATGCACAGGCAAATGGTCAAGTCGAAGCAGCTAACAAAGTAGTGATTGGCTTGATAAAGAAACATGTTGGGAAGAAACCAAAGAATTGGCATAAGACGTTAGACCAGATTTTATGGGCTTGTCGAACGTCCCCAAAAGAAGCCACTGGTACAACGCCATATAGGCTAACTTTTGGCCATGATGCAGTGTTGCCAGCAGAAATTTGTCTTCAATCTGCAAGAGTTCAGAGGCATTATGATATTCCTTCTGAGGTTTATTGGAATATGATGTTAGATGAATTGGTGGATTTAGACGAAGAGAGATTACACGCTCTCGACTTACTCAGGCTTCAGAAGAAAAGAGTAGAAGACTCTTATAATAGAAAGGTAAAACCTAAGGTATTTTTGCCTGAAGATTTAGTTTGGAAGGTAATTCTTCCCATGGATCGACGGGATCGAAGCATGGGGAAATGGTCACCCAAATGGGAAGGACCCTTCAGAGTTATCCAAACTTTTTCTGGTGGAGCCTATGAGGTCGAAGAGATAAGTGGTGATAAAAGGCTCTTGAGAGTAAATGGTAAATATTTGAAAAAATATAAGCCTATACTTCAAGAGATAAAAATAAAATAATGAAAGAACAAACTAAATTAACCATAAAAATGCCAAAATGGAAATTTTTATTAATTTCAGCCAAGATGGCAATTGTTGTCGAAAACGATTACAGAAGATGGTTACAAAAGAGAATCAATCAAAAGGTAAGAGAATTCTTGAGTCGAAGATACTTGGCATACTGCAGCTCCAACCTCTTTTTGCACCAAGAGTTTTCTTGCACTAGTTTGGCAATTTGAGCGTCGAGGCTTTGAGCCCTCTCAGCGAATTCCAGGCCTTGCTTGATCTCAGTCTGGCTCTCAGTGTCTGGGATGGTCGAAAGAATTTCCTCCTGGAGTACAGTGTTGGCGTTTATCTTCGCCTCTATCTCTGCAATTTGTGCTCGGAAGGAGACATTCTCTCGCTCAATAGCATCGACCCTTTCCTGTGCAGACGCTTTCTGTTTCGACAACTCAGCAATTCGAGAAGTCGAATCTGAGACAGCAGTCCACGCAGATGAGCTTTTGCCATGCAGCACTTCGAGCTGACTGTTAAAACCTCGTTGGCGCCTGTAATCCGCTGAGACTTGATCAATCATAGAATGTAATTCCATGATTAAGTCTGAGATTTCTGGGGCTACAGCTTCGAAGTCAACAGCATTCAAAACCTCTTTTAAGCATGATGGAGCAGTGGGGTCCCCCTCTAAAGTCTTCATTAAATCTCTCTTGAAGAACTGGGCCTTAACCTTCGCCAACGCATCATCAAGAGGAGAAGTTTCAGTAGATTTCCCCGACAGGGTAGGAATTTCCTGACTAGTGTCAGAAGAACTCTTACTCTCGATGATTGCATTGAGGTAGCTGACAGGGTCAGTTTGTTTCAAGATTTCCAAGTCCTCTTTTGACCTGTGCTTTGAGGAGGTGACCCTTGCCACAGTATTATCTTGGGCTTGAGGCTGTTGAATGCTGAGTGCCTCGTTTGGTTGCTCTTCGACTTGGACTGAGGCGGTACTAGCGTCGACTTGTGGTTCTTCGTTAACATCACCTTGGGGTCCTTCGCCAGCGTCATTTTGTGGCTCTTCGCTAGCGTCACCCTGGTGTTCTTCGCCAGTACCACCTTGGTGCTCTTCGTCAACAGCATCTTGATTCTCTTCGCCATTGCCTTGGTCTCTTCCTTCAGGATTCTCTTCTGACGACAAGTCCACCACAGGAACCGTTTCTGGCTGTGTTTCCTCCACCATAGGTTCTTCTGTTGCCTTCTCCACTGTTTCGGCATTGGCCTCATTCTCAGTGTGGGCTTCGTCATTGCCCAAATCTTTTTCCTGAGGCCTGCTAAGGTCAGCAGATTCTAGAGTTTCTGAAGTCCTTGGTGGGGAACTTTCAGTAGTGTCCTGAAAAGGAGAAAGAAGACAAATCTTCAGATGTCGAAAGAGATACAATCGAATACTGGTATCTATGCCTAAAATAGATTACCTGTGGATTAACTTCAGCCCCAGGGCTGGAATTGTCACTTTCGACAGGCTTGGTAAGAAGAGCGTTCAGTTCCTCCTCAGTTGGCTCCTCGATGATCACTGCAGGTGGCCTAGGCTTTCTCACAGCGACCTTTATTCTGACGGTTCGACCTTCAGGGGCAGGAGTAGGAACAGAAGCGTCCTTCGTTAACTTTCGCCTCTTTAAGGGAGCAGGAGGGGAATCACTTTCGTCATCACTCCCCGATTCGACCACCAATGCTGCCCTTTTCTTGGGCGAAGGGGCCTAGAAAACCAATAGGAATTCGATTGAATAATTACATCGAAAATAAAAAATCGAAAGCCAGAAGAAAAATGAAGAAAATCTGGTTACCGATGCAGGAGGCCTCCTCGAAGAGCCTTCCCCCTGTTGGTTGCCTGTTGTCTTCGCCGGCGCTATAGTCTTCGCCGGCGGTGGAGGTTTTGTCGAAGGGACTCCTCCTTGTGGGCCTTCTGTAGCCTTCTTGGCTAGGGGCTTTCGAACAACTGAACGCAAAAAGGAAAGTTAACAGGCTAACAGTCGAAGAGAAAGATAAAAAGTAATGTGAGAGCATGAACTTACATTTCTTTACTTTGTCCAACACAAGGACAAAAGACTTCTGCAACTCTGCCATGAAGTCCTTCTCGTCGAAGAAGTACTCAGCATAATAGCTTCTCCACCACTCCTCAAAGGATGGTGAGCAAAGGAAATTAAGCTGGTAGTCAAACAGCGAGAGGATTGTTCGACCAGCATATCTTCCGATATGCTTGATGGCAGCTTCTTCTGTATAATCGTTGCAGAAGTACAACATTGACTTCTCTCTTTGAAAAATAGGAGAAGGCAGGGTTTGGATGATACCAAACTGGCGAGATACCAGATTTGGTTGATAGGCAAGCAGACTCAAATGAGTCTTAGAACTCTTAAATCGAAGAGGCATGATCCTGGGTGTCAGGAACGCCTCCCAAAGTACAGTGTGCTCATCGACATTGGGACCACTCGACTCCTTTGGATGTGGCCTTGTGAACCATGCTGGCCCCACCCTCCGTTGAGCAAATGGAGCCATAGTTGAAACAAATTCCTTCCTTCGAGCGAACATCAGAACGAAGTTAGTGAAGGTTTGTTGAAACTCCAGCCCATCTTCCACAGGTGTCAGTAGAGCCAGCCTAATTCCTTCGATACGTCTATTAGCTATCGCTGGGGCTTGTTCATTTATCTGAATCTTCTTGGGTAAGAAAGATTCGAAAGTGGCGTTGAGCCACAGTTGAAGTAGCCAGAAAGGCCCAGCGAGTAGCAAACTGGCCCTATCTTCGATATGTTTCAAGAGAGTAACCCCATTGCTGATTGAGTCATAAAGACTGGCCAGAATTAGTTCTGCCAAACAGATGTTTTGGCGGTGATGCAGTTGGGTGGCAAGAGTGACCATCTTTTTGGTCACTTGTAGAGACTTCGAGCAAAACACAAAGCGAGTTATCCATAAGGCTAGAAACGCTATGTGTTCGACATCCGACACTGTATCCGTCGACCTGTCGTGATAATGGTTGATAAAGGTGGTGTATGTTGGCTTGGTCTCAGAGAAGCCAATTTGGTCCTCCGACATCTCCTCCGGGTCGAAGTAATCTCCGGTTGGTCGAAGGCCAGTAATGGCCGCTACGTCGAAGAGTGTGGGGGTTAACATCCCACATGGAAGGTGAAAGGTAAAGTGAGAGTAATCCCAAAACAACAGCGAAGCTATAAGCATCTCTGGGGAGTAGTTTAAGCCTGTCTTCGACAGCATTACTAGGTCAAAGATTCCCATTTCCTTCCAGACTGGAGTTTGATGTTTCTCCAACTTTGTTAGCCAAGCAACATAGTCAGAGGTCAGATTAGGGCAAGACCTGAAGACCCTAACACTTATGTTGAAGAAACGGAGGTCGATTTTCTCGCGTGTAGGGTCTTCGTTGTCTTCTGCGTCCTTCTTGGCGCATGCTACTGGCTTGAGTTTCTCGACGATGGGGAAATAGCTCTTGATCTTCAGAGCTTCAGAGATGCTTGGGTTCATGGGGCCAGACATTGCGAAGATCTGGTTGGAGTATCCAACCGGGATCATCAAGTGACGCGAGTAAGCATCGCGAACGGAGATGTCAGAAGGTTCAGGAACCCTTCGTTTCCCTGTAGAGTTCACTACCGGAGCAGTAACAAAGACCTTGGGTTTAACAAGTTGTTCAGTTGGTGCGTTAGTCTTGGGGGCAGTAGAAGCAGAGGCCATTGTTGAGGATGAAGATGAAGTGAGAAAGGAAGAGTTTTTCTGCAAAGAGAGCAAGTTTGTACGAAAGCAAGGGAGTTTGAGGGCTAGTTTGCGTAAAAAGTCCCACAATGGGATATTCACTACTATTTATAGTAGTGGGAGAAATTCCCAATAACGAGGACATTAAATGTCATTTAATGCTGCAGGAATTAGTGGGACGCGTGGCAGCATCCTGTTGTTTTGGCCGTTTCTGCAGAAACAGAGAGACGCAGCGTGCGTCCTCGTTTTTGGGATTTGTCATAATGACAAATTCTGAAGTGACGTTTGGTACTGCACGCCGTACTGAAAGTGACGTCCTAGGATCAAATCAATGATGGTCTTGGGATTGCCAATAGTTGGTAAAAAGCAACAAAAAGTGCACAAGTTAACTTGTGACTAAGCGTGGAAAAACAGGTGTCGAATGGCGTTTTCAAAGAATGCCTTTTTCTTTCAGAGTCGAAATAAGGCATTCTTGGGGGGCAATTTGTTGGCTCCTAAATTCGACACCTTTGTTTTGATTGATGGCAGCCATTAAAAGCTGAAAGATGCTTTCGACTGGCTAAGCCTGTCGAAGTGCCCGTCGAAAGATGGCAAAATACTTAGAAGATTTCTTCCAAGGAAGAAGGCTGATTGCCTTCGACGTCGAAGGAGTTTTCGTCGAAGACGTTTTCTTGATGAAAGTGTTCGATGGTCCAGAGTGGAGCAGTTTGAAATTCAAAGCTTTGGGGGGAAAACGGTTTCCAGTAGTTACTACGTGCAAACGTGCAAGGATCTGGAGCGTCGAGCATGGAGAACGTGCCAAGTGGCTTAATCTCGAAGCAGTGTAACTGCCCGACGGTTACTTGGATTGTTTTAGTATAAATAGGAGTAGACATGTAGTTTCTCGCGTGTGTTCACAAATAGATACATAGTCACTCATTTAGATTCAAGTACCCAGTGTGAGCGAAAGAATTGTTGAGAAATGTATGTGTGAAACACCAATTTTATCAATTAAAGTCATTTACTTTTCCAGTATTTTACTTGCTTTTCTCCTTTAAATTCCTGTCGAACCTTTACTTTAAAGCCTTGTTTATTTTACCAAGCCTTTCCTTTATGCAATTTACTTGAAACATTTTACTTAAAGCCTTATCCACCTTAATCAAACTTCAAAATCAACCTATGTCCATAGGATCAATCTGATCGATCCTGCGAGTAACCAAATAAGTAACCATTTGGAGGATCAGCAGTTGTTTACCAAAACCCAAGGTAAACACGTTGTTGTTGTTGTTTATTTGACGTTATTGTTGTTGTTTATTTTACGTTGTTA
>OX451740.1:460071096-460073596 GCA_948472305.1 Vicia faba
GTTTATTTGACGTTGTTGTTGTTGTTGTTTATCTGACGTTGTTGTTGTTGACGTTGTTGTTGTTGTTGTTGTTGTTGTTTATTTGACATTGTTGTTGTTCTTGACGTTGTTGTTGTTGTTGTTAATGTTGTTGTTTATTTGACATTGTTGTTGTTGTTTATTTGACGTTGTTGTTGTTGACATTGTTGTTGTTGTTTATTTGACGTTGTTGTTGTTGTTGTTTATTTCACGTTGTTGTTGTTATTATTGTTGTTGTTGTTGTTTATTTGACGTTGTTGTTGTTGTTGTTGTTATTTATTTGACGTTGTTGTTGTTGTTTATATGACGTTGTTGTTTTTATTTATTTGATGTTGTTGTTGTTATTTGACGTTGTTGTTATTGTATTTGTTGTTGTTGCTTATTTGACGTTGTTGTTGTTGTTTATTTGACGTTGTTGTTGTTGTTGTTGTTGTTTATTTGATGTTGTTTTAGTTGTTTTTGTTTATTTGAGGTTGTTGTTTATTTGACGTTGTTGTTCTTGGCATAGTTGTTGTTGTTGTTTATTTGACGTTGTTGTTGTTGTTGTTGTTGTTGTTTATTTGACGTTGTTGTTGTTGTTGTTTATTTGACGTTGTTGTTGTTGTTGACATTGTTGTTGTTGTTTATTTGACGTTGTTGTTGTTTATTTGACATTGTTGTTATTGTTGTTGTTGTTTATTTGACATTGTTGTTGTTGTTGACGTTGTTGGTGTTGTTGTTTATTTGACGTTGTTGTTTTTGTTGTTGTTGTTTATTTGACGTTGTTGTTGTTGTTGTTTATTTGACGTTGTTGTTGTTGACATTGTTGTTGTTGTTGTTTATTTGACGTTGTTGTTGTTGTTTATTTGACGTAGTTGTTGTTGTTGACGTTGTTGTTATTGTTGTTGTTGTTTATTTGACGTTTTTGTTGTTGTTGTTGTTGTTGTTGTTTATTTAACGTTGTTGTTGTTGTTGTTGTTTATTTGACGTTGTTGTTATTGTTTATTTGACGCTGTTTTTGTTGTTATTGTTGTTGTTTATTTGACGTTGTTGTTGTTGTTTATTTAATGTTGTTGTTGTTGTTTATTTGACGTTGTTGTTGTTGTTGTTTATTTAACGATGTTGTTGTTGTTATTTATTTGACGTTGTTGTTGTTGTTATTGTTTATTTGACGTTGTTGTTGTTGTTGTTGTTTATTTTACGTTGTTTTCGTTGTTTATTTGACGTTGTTGTTGTTTATTTGACGTTGTTGTTGTTATTGTTGTTGTTTATTTGACGTTGTTGTTGTTGCTTATTTGATGTTGTTGTAATTGTTGTTGTTTATTTGACGTTGTTGTTGTTGTTTATTTGACGTTGTTGTTGTTGTTGTTTATTTGACGTTGTTGTTGTTGTTGTTGTTGTTGTTGTTTATCTGACGTTGTTGTTGTTGTTGACGTGGTTGTTGTTGCTGTTGTTTATTTGACGTTGTTGTTGTTGTTGTTTATTTGACGTTGTTAATGTTGTTGACGTTGTTGTTGCTGTTGTTTATTTCACGTTGTTGTTGTTGTTGTTATTGTTGTTGTTGTTGTTGTTTATTTGACGTTGTTGTTGTTGTTTATTTGACGTTGTTGTTGTTATTTGACGTTATTGTTGTTGTATTTGTTGTTGTTGTTGTTTATTTGACGTTGTTGTTGTTGTTGTTTATTTGACGTTATTGTTGTTGTTTATTTGACGTTGTTATTGTTGTTTTTGTTGTTTATTTGACGTTGTTGTTGTTGTTGTTGACGTTGTTGTTGTTGTTGTTTATTTCATTTTGATGTTGTTGTTGTTATTGTTGTTGTTGTTATTTATTTAACATTGTTGTTGTTATTTATTTGACGTTGTTGTTGTTGTTTATTTGACGTTGTTATTGTTGTTTTTGTTGTTTATTTGACGTTGTTGTTGTTGTTGTTGTTGACATTGTTGTTGTTGTTTATTTGACGTTGTTGTTGTTGTTTATTTGACATTGTTGTTGTTGTTTATTTGACGTTGTTGATGTTGTTTATTTGACATTGTTGTTGTTGTTGACGTTGTTGTTGTTGTTGTGGTTTATTTGACATTGTAGTTGTTGTTGTTGTTGACGTTGTTGGTGTTGTTGTTTATTTGACGTTTTTGTTGTTGTTGTTGTTGATGTTGTTGTTGTTTTTGTTGTTGTTTATTTGACGTTGTTGTTGTTGTTGTTGTTGTTGTTTATTTGACGTTGTTTTTGTTATTTGACGTTGTTGTTGTTGTTGTATTTGTTGTTGTTGTTGTTGTTGCTTATTTGAAGTTGTTGTTACTGTTGTTGTTTATTTGACGTTGTTGTTGTTCTTGACGTTGTTGTTGTTGTTGTTGTTGTTGTTGTTAATGTTGTTTTTTATTTGACATTGTTGTTGTTGTTTATTTAACGTTGTTGTTGTCTACATTGTTGTTGTTGTTTATTTGACGTTGTTAATGTTGTTGACGTTGTTGTTGTTGTTTATTTCACGTTGTTGTTGTGGTTGTT
>OX451740.1:460101096-460103596 GCA_948472305.1 Vicia faba
GTTGTTTATTTGACGTTGTTGTTGTTGTTTATTTGACGTAGTTGTTGTTGTTGACGTTGTTGTTATTGTTGTTGTTGTTTATTTGACGTTTTTGTTGTTGTTGTTGTTGTTGTTGTTTATTTGACGTTGTTGTTGTTGTTGTTGTTTATTTGACGTTGTTGTTATTGTTTATTTGACGTTGTTTTTGTTGTTATTGTTGTTGTTTATTTGACGTTGTTGTTGTTGTTTATTTAATGTTGTTGTTGTTGTTTATTTGACGATGTTGTTGTTGTTATTTATTTGACGTTGTTGTTGTTGTTATTGTTTATTTGACGTTGTTGTTGTTGTTGTTTATTTTACGTTGTTTTCGTTGTTTATTTGACGTTGTTGTTGTTTATTTGACGTTGTTGTTGTTATTGTTGTTGTTTATTTGACGTTGTTGTTGTTGCTTATTTGATGTTGTTGTAATTGTTGTTGTTTATTTGACGTTGTTGTTGTTGTTTATTTGACGTTGTTGTTGTTGTTGTTTATTTGACGTTGTTGTTGTTGTTGTTGTTTATCTGACGTTGTTGTTGTTGTTGACGTGGTTGTTGTTGCTGTTGTTTATTTGACGTTGTTGTTGTTGTTGTTTATTTGACGTTATTGTTGTTGTTTATTTGACGTTGTTATTGTTGTTGTTGTTGTTTATTTGACGTTGTTGTTGTTGTTGACGTTGTTGTTGTTGTTGTTTATTTCATGTTGATGTTGTTGTTGTTATTGTTGTTGTTGTTGTTTATTTAACATTGTTGTTGTTATTTATTTGACGTTGTTGTTGTTGTTTATTTGACGTTGTTGTTGTTGTTTATTTGACGTTGTTGTTGTTATTTGACGTTGTTGTTGTTGTATTTGTTGTTGTTGTTGTTGTTTATTTGACGTTATTGTTGTTGTTTATTTGACGTTGTTATTGTTGTTGTTGTTGTTTATTTGACGTTGTTGTTGTTGTTGACGTTGTTGTTGTTGTTGTTTATTTCATGTTGATGTTGTTGTTGTTATTGTTGTTGTTGTTGTTGTTTATTTAACATTGTTGTTGTTATTTATTTGACGTTGTTGTTGTTGTTTATTTGACGTTGTTGTTGTTGTTTATTTGACGTTGTTGTTGTTATTTGACGTTGTTGTTGTTGTATTTGTTGTTGTTGTTGTTGTTTATTTGACGTTGCTGTTGTTGTTGTTTATTTGACGTTGTTGTTGTTGTTATTTATTTGACGTTGTTGTTGTTGTTGTTATTGTTTATTTGACGTTGTTGTTGTTGTTTATTTGACGTTGTTGTTATTGTTTATTTGACGTTGTTGTTGTTTATTTGACGTTGTTGTTGTTATTGTTGTTATTTATTTGACGTTGTTGTTGTTGCTTATTTGATGTTGTTGTAATTGTTGTTGTTTATTTCACGTTGTTGTTGTTGTTGTTTATTTGACGTTGTTGTTGTTGCTTATTTGATGTTGTTGTAATTGTTGTTGTTTATTTCACGTTGTTGTTGTTGTTGTTGTTTATTTGACGTTGTTGTTGTTGTTGTTGTTTATTTGACGTTGTTGTTGTTGTTGTTTATCTGACGTTGTTGTTGTTGACGTTGTTGTTGTTGTTGTTGTTGTTTATTTGACATTGTTGTTGTTCTTGACGTTGTTGTTGTTGTTGTTAATGTTGTTGTTTATTTGACATTGTTGTTGTTGTTTATTTGACGTTGTTGTTGTGGACATTGTTGTTGTTGTTTATTTGACGTTGTTGTTGTTGTTGTTTATTTCACGATGTTGTTGTTGTTATTATTGTTGTTGTTGTTGTTTATTTGACGTTGTTGTTGTTGTTGTTGTTATTTTTTTGACGTTGTTATTGTTGTTTATATGACGTTGTTGTTTTTATTTATTTGATGTTGTTGTTGTTATTTGACGTTGTTGTTATTGTATTTGTTGTTGTTGCTTATTTGACGTTGTTGTTGTTGTTTATTTGACGTTGTTGTTGTTGTTGTTGTTTATTTGATGTTGTTTTAGTTGTTGTTGTTTATTTGAGGTTGTTGTTTATTTGACGTTGTTGTTCTTGGCATAGTTGTTGTTGTTGTTTATTTGACGTTGTTGTTGTTGTTGTTGTTTATTTGACGTTGTTGTTGTTGTTGTTTATTTGACGTTGTTGTTGTTGTTGACATTGTTGTTGTTGTTTATTTGACGTTGTTGTTGTTTATTTGACATTGTTGTTGTTGTTGACGTTGTTGTTATTGTTGTTGTTGTTTATTTGACATTGTTGTTGTTGTTGACGTTGTTGGTGTTGTTGTTTATTTGACGTTGTTGTTTTTGTTGTTGTTGTTTATTTGACGTTGTTTTAGTTGTTGTTTATTTGACGTTGTTGTTGTTGTTGTTTATTTGACGTTGTTGTTGTTGACATTGTTGTTGTTGTTGTTTATTTGACGTTGTTGTTGTTGTTTATTTGACGTAGTTGTTGTTGTTGACGTTGTTGTTATTGTTGTTGTTGTTTATTTGACGTTTTTGTTGTTGTTGTT
>OX451740.1:460118596-460186096 GCA_948472305.1 Vicia faba
CTTATTTGAAGTTGTTGTTACTGTTGTTGTTTATTTGACGTTGTTGTTGTTCTTGACGTTGTTGTTGTTGTTGTTAATGTTGTTGTTTATTTGACAATGTTGTTGTTGTTTATTTGACGTTGTTAGTGTTGACATTGTTGTTGTTGTTTATTTGACGTTGTTAATGTTGTTGACGTTGTTGTTGTTGTTTATTTCACGTTGTTGTCTTTGTTGTTATTGTTGTTGTTGTTGTTTATTTGACGTTGTTGTTGTTGTTATTTATTTGACGTTGTTGTTGTTGTTGTTTATTTGACGTTGTTGTTATCGTTGTTGTTATTTATTTGACGTTGTTGTTGTTGTTTATATGACGTTGTTGTTTTTATTTATTTGATGTTGTTGTTGTTATTTGACTTTGTTGTTATTGTATTTGTTGTTGTTGCTTATTTGACGTTGTTGTTGTTGTTTATTTGATGTTGTTGTTGTTGTTGTTGTTTATTTGATGTTGTTTTAGTTGTTGTTGTTTATTTGAGGTTGTTGTTTATTTGACGTTGTTGTTGTTGGCATAGTTGTTGTTGTTGTTTATTTGACGTTGTTGTTATTGACGTTGTTGTTGTTGTTCATTTGACGTTGTTGTTGTTTATTTGACGTTGTTGTTGTTGTTGACATTGTTGTTGTTGTTTATTCGACGTTGTTGTTGTTTATTTGACATTGTTGTTGTTGTTAACGTTGTTGTTATTGTTGTTGTTGTTTATTTGACATTGTTGTTGTTGTTGACGTTGTTGGTGTTGTTGTTTATTTGACGTTGTTGTTTTTGTTGTTGTTGTTTATTTGACGTTGTTTTAGTTGTTGTTTATTTGACGTTGTTGTTGTTGTTTATTTGACGTTGTTGTTGTTGACATTGTTGATGTTGTTGTTTATTTGACGTTGTTGTTGTTGTTGTTTATTTGACGTAGTTGTTGTTGTTGACATTGTTGTTATTGTTGTTGTTGTTTATTTGACGATTTTGTTGTTGTTGTTGTTGTTTATTTGACGTTGTTGTTGTTGTTGTTTATTTGACGTTGTTGTTATTGTTTATTTGACGTTGTTTTTGTTGTTATTGTTGTTGTTTATTTGACGTTGTTGTTGTTGTTTATTTAATGTTGTTGTTGTTGTTTATTTGACGTTGTTGTTGTTGTTATTTATTTGACGTTGTTGTTGTTGTTATTGTTTATTTGACGTTGTTGTTGTTGTTGTTGTTTATTTGACGTTGTTGTCGTTGTTTATTTGACGTTGTTGTTGTTTATTTGACGTTGTTGTTGTTATTGTTGTTGTTTATTTGACGTTGTTGTTGTTGCTTATTTGACGTTGTTGTAATTGTTGTTGTTTATTTGACGTTGTTGTTGTTGTTGTTGTTGTTGTTTATTTGACGTTGTTGTTGTTGTTGTTTATTTGACGTTGTTGTTGTTGTTGTTGTTTATCTGACGTTGTTGTTGTTGTTGACGTTGTTGTTGTTGTTGTTGTTGTTGTTTATTTGACGTTGTTAATGTTGTTGACGTTGTTGTTGTTGTTGTTGTTTATTTCACGTTGTTGATTTGACGTTGTTGTTGTTGTTTATTTGACGTTGTTGTTGTTATTTGACGTTATTGTTGTTGTATTTGTTGTTGTTGTTGTTTATTTGACGTTGTTGTTGTTGTTGTTTATTTGACGTTATTGTTGTTGTTTATTTGACGTTGTTATTGTTGTTGTTGTTGTTTATTTGACGTTGTTGTTGTTGTTGTTGGCGTTGTTGTTGTTGTTGTTTATTTCATGTTGATGTTGTTGTTGTTATTGTTGTTGTTGTTGTTTATTTAACATTGTTGTTGTTATTTATTTGACGTTGTTGTTGTTTATTTGACGTTGTTGTTGTTGTTATTTATTTGACGTTGTTGTTGTTGTTTATTTGACGTTGTTGTTGTCGTTCTTGTTATTTATTTGACGTTGTTGTTGTTGTTTATATGACGTTGTTGTTGTTATTTATTTGACGTTGTTGTTGTTGTTTATTTGACGTTGTTGTTGTCGTTGTTGTTATTTATTTGACGTTGTTGTTGTTGTTTATATGACGTTGTTGTTGTTGTTTATTTAACATTGTTGTTGTTATTTATTTGACGTTGTTGTTGTTGTTTATTTGACGTTGTTGTTGTTGTTTATTTGACGTTGTTGTTGTTATTTGACGTTGTTGTTGTTGTATTTGTTGTTGTTGTTTTTGTTGTTTATTTGACGTTGTTGTTGTTGTTTATTTGACGTTATTGTTGTTGTTTATTTTACGTTGTTATTGTTGTTGTTGTTGTTTATTTGACGTTGTTGTTGTTGTTGACGTTGTTGTTATTGTTGTTGTTTATTTGACGTTGTTGTTGATGTTTATTTGATGTTGTTTTAGTTATTGTTGTTTATTTGACGCTGTTGTTGTTTATTTGATGTTGTTGTTGTGTACATAGTTGTTGTTGTTGTTTATTTGATGTTGTTGTTGTTGTTGTTGTTTATTTGACGTTGTTGTTGTTGTTGTTGACATTGTTGTTGTTGTTTATTTGACGTTGTTGTTGTTGTTTATTTGACATTGTTGTTGTTGTTGACGTTGTTGTTGTTGTTGTGGTTTATTTGACATTGTAGTTGTTGTTGTTGTTGACGTTGTTGGTGTTGTTGTTTATTTGACGTATTTGTTGTTGTTGTTGTTGATGTTGTTGTTGTTTTTGTTGTTGTTGTTTTTGTTGTTGTTTATTTGACGTTGTTGTTGTTATTGTTGTTTATTTGACGTTGTTTTTGTTATTTGACGTTGTTGTTGTTGTTGTATTTGTTGTTGTTGTGTTGCTTATTTGAAGTTGTTGTTACTGTTGTTGTTTATTTGACGTTGTTGTTGTTCTTGACGTTGTTGTTGTTGTTGTTAATGTTGTTGTTTATTTGACATTGTTGTTGTTGTTTATTTGACGTTGTTGTTAGTGTTGACATTGTTGTTGTTGTTTATTTGACGTTGTTAATGTTGTTGACGTTGTTGTTGTTGTTGTTTATTTCACGTTGTTGTTGTTGTTGTTGTTATTGTTGTTGTTGTTGTTTATTTGACGTTGTTGTTGTTGTTATTTATTTGACGTTGTTGTTGTTGTTTATTTGACTTTGTTGTTGTAGTTGTTGTTATTTATTTGAGGTTGTTGTTGTTGTTGTTTATATGACGATGTTGTTTTTATTTATTTGATGTTGTTGTTGTTATTTGGCATTGTTGTTATTGTATTTGTTGTTGTTGCTTATTTGACGTTGTTGTTGTTGTTTATTTGACGTTGTTGTTGTTGTTGTTGTTGTTGTTGTTTATTTGATGTTGTTTTAGTTGTTGTTGTTTATTTGAGGTTGTTGTTTATTTGACGTTGTTGTTGTTGACATAGTTGTTGTTTATTTGACGTTGTTGTTGTTGACGTTGTTGTTGTTGTTTATTTGACGTTGTTGTTGTTGTTGTTTATTTGACGTTGTTGTTGTTGACATTATTGTTGTTGTTTATTTGACGTTGTTGTTATTTATTTGACATTGTTGTTGTTGTTGACGTTGTTGTTATTGTTGTTGTTGTTTATGACATTGTTGTTGTTGTTGACGTTGTTGGTGTTGTTGTTTATTCGACGTTGTTGTTTTTGTTGTTGTTGTTTATTTGACGTTGTTTTAGTTGTTGTTTATTTGACGTTGTTGTTGTTGTTTATTTGACGTTGTTGTTGTTGACATTGTTGCTGTTGTTGTTTATTTGACGTTGTTGTTGTTGTTTATTTGACGTAGTTGTTGTTGTTGACGTTGTTGTTATTGTTGTTGTTGTTTATTTGACGTTTTTGTTGTTGTTGTTGTTGTTGTTTATTTGACGTTGTTGTTGTTGTTGTTTATTTGATGTTGTTTTAGTTGTTGTTGTTTATTTGACTTTGTTGTTGTTTATTTGATGTTGTTGTTATTGTTTACATAGTTGTTGTTGTTGTTGTTTATTTGACGTTGTTGTTGTTGTTGTTGACATTGTTGTTGTTGTTTATTTGATGTTGTTGTTGTTGTTTATTTAACGTTGTTGTTGTTGTTGACATTGTTGTTGTTGTTTATTTGACGTTGTTGTTGTTGTTTATTTGACATTGTTGTTGTTGTTGACATTGTTGCTGTTGTTGTTTATTTGACATTGTTGTTGTTGACATTGTTGCTGTTGTTGTTTATTTGACGTTGTTGTTGTTGTTTATTTGACGTTGTTGTTGTTGTTGTTTATTTGACGTTGTTGTTGTTGTTGACATTGTTGTTGTTGTTTATTTGAAGTTGTTGTTGTTTATTTGAAGTTGTTGTTGTTTATTTGACATTGTTGTTGTTGTTGACGTTGTTGTTATTGTTGTTGTTGTTTATTTGACATTGTTGTTGTTGTTGACGTTGTTGGTGTTGTTGTTTATTTGACGTTGTTGTTTTTGTTGTTGTTGTTTATTTGAGGTTGTTTTAGTTGTTGTTTATTTGACGTTGTTGTTGTTATTTATTTGACATTGTTGTTGTTGACATTGTTGCTGTTGTTGTTTATTTGACGTTGTTGTTGTTGTTTATTTGACGTAGTTGTTGTTGTTGACGTTGTTGTTATTGTTGTTGTTGTTTATTTGACGTTTTTGTTATTGTTGTTGTTGTTGTTTATTTGACGTTGTTGTTGTTGTTTATTTGACGTTGTTGTTATTGTTTATTTGACGTTGTTTTTGTTGTTATTGTTGTTGTTTATTTGACGTTGTTGTTGGTGTTTATTTAATGTTGTTGTTGTTGTTTATTTGCCGTTGTTGTTGTTGTTTATTTGACGTTGTTGTTGTTGTTATTTATTTGACGTTGTTGTTGTTGTTATTGTTTATTTGACGTTGTTGTTGTTAGTTTTGTTGTTTATTTGACGTTGTTGTCGTTGTTTATTTGACGTTGCTGTTGTTTCTTTGACGTTGTTGTTGTTATTGTTGTTGTTTATTTGACGTTGTTGTTGTTGCTTATTTGACGTTGTTGTAATTGTTGTTGTTTATTTGACGTTGTGGTTGTTGTTGTTTATTTGACGTTGTTGTTGTTGTTGTTGTTGTTGTTTATTTGACGTTGTTGTTGTTGTTGTTATTTATCTGACGTTGTTGTTGTTGTTGACGTTGTTGTTGTTGTTGTTGTTTATTTGACGTTGTTGTTGTTGTTTATTTGACATTGTTAATGTTGTTGACGTTGTTGTTGCTGTTGTTTATTTCACGTTGTTGTTGTTATTGTTGTTGTTGTTGTTTATTTGATGTTGTTGTTGTTTTTTATTTGACATTGTTGTTGTTGTTGTTTATTTGACATTGTTGTTGTTGTTGTTGTTGTTGACGTTGTTGTTGTTGTTTATTTGACGTTGTTGTTGTTGTTTATTTTACGTTGTTGTTTTTTGTTGTTGTTTATTTGACACTGTTTTTGTTGTTTATTTGACGTTGTTGTTGTTGTTGTTATTGTTTATTTGACGTTGTTGTTGTTGTTGTTGAGGTTGTTGTTGTTGTTGTTTATTGACGTTTTTGTTTTTGTTAATGTTGTTGTTGTTGCTGTTGTTTATTTGACGTTGTTGTTGTTATTATTTATTTGATGTTGATGTTGTTGTTTATTTGACGTTGTTATTGTTGTTGTTTATTTGACGTTGTTGTTGTTGTTTATTTGACGTTGTTGTTGTTGTTATTTATTTGACGTTGTTAATGTTGTTGACGTTGTTGTTGTTGTTTATTTCACGTTGATGTTGTTGTTTATTTGACGTTGTTGTTGTTGTTTATTTGACGTTGTTGTTGTTATTTGACGTTGTTGTTGTTGTATTTGTTGTTGTTGTTTTTGTTGTTTATTTGACGTTGTTGTTGTTGTTTATTTGACGTTATTGTTGTTGTTTATTTTACGTTGTTATTGTTGTTGTTGTTGTTGTTTATTTGACGTTGTTGTTATTGTTGTTGTTTATTTGACGTTGTTGTTGATGTTTATTTGATGTTGTTTTAGTTATTGTTGTTTATTTGACGTTGTTGTTGTTTATTTGATGTTGTTGTTGTTGACATAGTTGTTGTTGTTGTTTATTTGATGTTGTTGTTGTTGTTGTTTATTTGACGTTGTTGTTGTTGTTGTTGTTGACATTGTTGTTGTTGTTTATTTGACGTTGTTGTTGTTGTTTATTTGACATTGTTGTTGTTGTTGACGTTGTTGTTGTTGTTGTTGTGGTTTATTTGACATTGTAGTTGTTGTTGTTGTTGACGTTGTTGGTGTTGTTGTTTATTTGACGTTTTTGTTGTTGTTGTTGTTGATGTTGTTGTTGTTTTTGTTGTTGTTGTTTTTGTTGTTGTTTATTTGACGTTGTTGTTGTTATTGTTGTTTATTTGACATTGTTTTTGTTATTTGACATTGTTGTTGTTGTTGTTGTTGTTGTATTTGTTGTTGTTGTGTTGCTTATTTGAAGTTGTTGTTACTGTTGTTGTTTATTTGACGTTGTTGTTGTTGTTGTTAATGTTGTTGTTTATTTGACATTGTTGTTGTTGTTTATTTGACGTTGTTGTTAGTGTTGACATTGTTGTTGTTGTTTATTTGACGTTGTTAATGTTGTTGACGTTGTTGTTGTTGTTGTTTATTTCACGTTGTTGTTGTTGTTGTTGTTGTTGTTGTTATTGTTGTTGTTATTGTTTATTTGACGTTGACGTTTTTGTTGTTGTTAATGTTGTTGTTGTTGCTGTTGTTTATTTGACGTTGTTGTTGTTATTATTATTTATTTGATGTTGATGTTATTGTTTATTTGACGTTGTTGTTGATGTTTATTTGATGTTGTTTTAGTTATTGTTGTTTATTTGACGTTGTTGTTGTTTATTCGATGTTGTTGTTGTTGACATAGTTTTTGTTGTTTATTTGATGGTGTTGTTGTTGTTGTTGTTTATTTGACGTTGTTGTTGTTGTTGTTGTTGACATTGTTGTTGTTGTTTATTTTATGTTGTTGTTGTTGTTTATTTGACATTGTTGTTGTTGTTGACGTTATTGTTGTTGTTGTTGTGGTTTATTTGACATTGTAGTTGTTGTTGTTGTTGACGTTGTTGGTGTTGTTGTTTATTTGACGTTTTTGTTGTTGTTGTTGTTTTTGTTGTTGTTTATTTGACGTTGTTGTTGTTGTTGTTGTTTATTTGACGTTGTTTTTGTTATTTGACGTTGTTGTTGTTGTTGTATTTGTTGTTGTTGTTGTTGTTACTTATTTGAAGTTGTTGTTACTGTTGTTGTTTATTTGACGTTGTTGTTGTTCTTGACGTTGTTGTTGTTGTTGTTAATGTTGTTGTTTATTTGACAATGTTGTTGTTGTTTATTTGACGTTGTTGTTGTTGACATTGTTGTTGTTGTTTATTTGACATTGTTAATGTTGTTGACGTTGTTGTTGTTGTTGTTTATTTAACGTTGTTGTCTTTGTTGTTATTGTTGTTGTTGTTGTTGTTTATTTGACGTTGTTGTTGTTGTTATTTATTTGACGTTGTTGTTGTTGTTGTTTATTTGACGTTGTTGTTATCGTTGTTGTTATTTATTTGACGTTGTTGTTGTTGTTTATATGACGTTGTTGTTTTTATTTATTTGATGTTGTTGTTGTTATTTGACGTTGTTGTTATTGTATTTGTTGTTGTTGCTTATTTGACGTTGTTGTTGTTGTTTATTTGATGTTGTTGTTGTTGTTGTTGTTGTTTATTTGATGTTGTTTTAGTTGTTGTTGTTTATTTGAGGTTGTTGTTTATTTGACGTTGTTGTTGTTGGCATAGTTGTTGTTGTTGTTTATTTGACGTTGTTGTTGTTGACGTTGTTGTTGTTGTTTATTTGACGTTGTTGTTGTTTATTTGACGTTGTTGTTGTTGTTGACATTGTTGTTGTTGTTTATTCGACGTTGTTGTTGTTTATTTGACATTGTTGTTGTTGTTAACGTTGTTGTTATTGTTGTTGTTGTTTATTTGACATTGTTGTTGTTGTTGACGTTGTTGGTGTTGTTGTTTATTTGAGGTTGTTGTTTTTGTTGTTGTTGTTTATTTGACGTTGTTTTAGTTGTTGTTTATTTGACGTTGTTGTTGTTGTTGTTT
The DNA here is from genome assembly GCA_948472305.1 of Vicia faba. Classification (NCBI taxonomy): domain Eukaryota; kingdom Viridiplantae; phylum Streptophyta; class Magnoliopsida; order Fabales; family Fabaceae; genus Vicia; species Vicia faba. Next base: position 460,126,630 of record OX451740.1, read on the forward strand.
ATTTGACGTTGTTGTTGTTGACATTGTTGATGTTGTTGTTTATTTGACGTTGTTGTTGTTGTTTATTTGACGTAGTTGTTGTTGTTGACGTTGTTGTTATTGTTGTTGTTGTTTATTTGACGATTTTGTTGTTGTTGTTGTTGTTGTTTATTTGACGTTGTTGTTGTTGTTGTTTATTTGACGTTGTTGTTATTGTTTATTTGACGTTGTTTTTGTTGTTATTGTTGTTGTTTATTTGACGTTGTTGTTGTTGTTTATTTAATGTTGTTGTTGTTGTTTATTTGACGTTGTTGTTGTTGTTGTTTATTTGACGTTGTTGTTGTTGTTATTTATTTGACGTTGTTGTTGTTGTTATTGTTTATTTGACGTTGTTGTTGTTGTTGTTTATTTGACGTTGTTGTCGTTGTTTATTTGACGTTGTTGTTGTTTATTTGACGTTGTTGTTGTTATTGTTGTTGTTTATTTGACGTTGTTGTTGTTGCTTATTTGACGTTGTTGTAATTGTTGTTGTTTATTTGACGTTGTTGTTGTTGTTGTTGTTGTTGTTTATTTGACGTTGTTGTTGTTGTTGTTTATTTGACGTTGTTGTTGTTGTTGTTGTTTATCTGACGTTGTTGTTGTTGTTGACGTTGTTGTTGTTGTTGTTGTTTATTTGACGTTGTTGTTGTTGTTTATTTGACGTTGTTAATGTTGTTGACGTTGTTGTTGTTGTTGTTTATTTCACGTTGTTGATTTGACGTTGTTGTTGTTGTTTATTTGACGTTGTTGTTGTTATTTGACGTTATTGTTGTTGTATTTGTTGTTGTTGTTGTTTATTTGACGTTGTTGTTGTTGTTGTTGTTTATTTGACGTTATTGTTGTTGTTTATTTGACGTTGTTATTGTTGTTGTTGTTGTTTATTTGACGTTGTTGTTGTTGTTGTTGACGTTGTTGTTGTTGTTGTTTATTTCATGTTGATGTTGTTGTTGTTATTGTTGTTGTTGTTGTTTATTTAACATTGTTGTTGTTATTTATTTGACGTTGTTGTTGTTTATTTGACGTTGTTGTTGTTGTTATTTATTTGACGTTGTTGTTGTTGTTTATTTGACGTTGTTGTTGTCGTTGTTGTTATTTATTTGACGTTGTTGTTGTTGTTTATATGACGTTGTTGTTGTTATTTATTTGACGTTGTTGTTGTTGTTTATTTGACGTTGTTGTTGTCGTTGTTGTTATTTATTTGACGTTGTTGTTGTTGTTTATATGACGTTGTTGTTGTTGTTTATTTAACATTGTTGTTGTTATTTATTTGACGTTGTTGTTGTTGTTTATTTGACATTGTTGTTGTTGTTGACGTTGTTGTTGTTGTTGTGGTTTATTTGACATTGTAGTTGTTGTTGTTGTTGACGTTGTTGGTGTTGTTGTTTATTTGACATTTTTGTTGTTGTTGTTGTTGATGTTGTTGTTGTTTTTGTTGTTGTTGTTTTTGTTGTTGTTTATTTGACGTTGTTGTTGTTATTGTTGTTTATTTGACATTGTTTTTGTTATTTGACGTTGTTGTTGTTGTTGTTGTTGTATTTGTTGTTGTTGTGTTGCTTATTTGAAGTTGTTGTTACTGTTGTTGTTTATTTGACGTTGTTGTTGTTCTTGACGTTGTTGTTGTTGTTGTTAATGTTGTTGTTTATTTGACATTGTTGTTGTTGTTTATTTGACGTTGTTGTTAGTGTTGACATTGTTGTTGTTGTTTATTTGACGTTGTTAATGTTGTTGACGTTGTTGTTGTTGTTGTTTATTTCACGTTGTTGTTGTTGTTGTTGTTGTTGTTGTTATTGTTGTTGTTATTGTTTATTTGACGTTGACATTTTTGTTGTTGTTAATGTTGTTGTTGTTGCTGTTGTTTATTTGACGTTGTTGTTGTTGTTATTATTTATTTGATGTTGATGTTGTTGTTTATTTGACATTGTTATTGTTGTTGTTTATTTGACGTTGTTGTTGTTGTTGTTGTTTATTTGACGTTGTTGTTGTTGTTATTTATTTGACGTTGTTAATGTTGTTGACGTTGTTGTTGTTGTTTATTTCACGTTGATGTTGTTGTTGTTATTGTTGTTGTTGTTGTTTATTTAACATTGTTGTTGTTATTTATTTGACGTTGTTGTTGTTGTTTATTTGACGTTGTTGTTGTTGTTTATTTGACGTCGTTGTTGTTATTTGACGTTGTTGTTGTTGTATTTGTTGTTGTTGTTGTTCTTGTTTATTTGACGTTGTTGTTTTTGTTTATTTGACGTTATTGTTGTTGTTTATTTGACATTGTTGTTGTTGTTGTTTATTTGACGTTATTGTTGTTGTTTATTTTACGTTGTTATTGTTGTTGTTTATTTGACGTTGTTGTTGTTGTTTATTTAATGTTGTTTTAGTTATTGTTGTTTATTTGACGTTGTTGTTGTTTATTTGATGTTGTTGTTGACATAGTTGTTGTTGTTGTTTATTTGATATTGTTGTTGTTGTTGTTTATTTGACGTTGTTGTTGTTGTTGTTCTTGTTGACATTGTTGTTGTTGTTTATTTGACGTTGTTGTTGTTGTTTATTTGACATTGTTGTTGTTGTTGACGTTGTTGTTATTGTTGTGGTTTATTTGACATTGTAGTTGTTGTTATTGTTGACGTTGTTGGTGTTGTTGTTTATTTGACATTTTTGTTGTTGTTGTTGTTGATGTTGTTGTTGTTTTTGTTGTTGTTTATTTGACGTTGTTGTTGTTGTTGTTGTTGTTTATTTGACGTTGTTTATGTTATTTGACGTTGTTGTTGTTGTTGTATTTGTTGTTGTTGTTGTTGTTGCTTATTTGAAGTTGTTGTTATTGTTGTTGTTTATTTGACATTGTTGTTGTTCTTGACGTTGTTGTTGTTGTTGTTGTTTATTTGTCATTGTTGTTGTTGTTTATTTGACGTTGTTGTTGTTGACATTGTTGTTGTTGTTTATTTGACGTTGTTAATGTTGTTGACGTTGTTGTTGTTGTTGTTTATTTCACGTTGTTGTTGTTGTTGTTATTGTTGTTGTTGTTGTTTATTTGACGTTGTTGTTGTTGTTATTTATTTGACGTTGTTGTTGTTGTTGTTTATTTGACGTTGTTGTTGTCGTTGTTGTTATTTATTTGAAGTTGTTGTTATTGTTTATATGACGTTGTTGTTTTTATTTATTTGATGTTGTTGTTGTTATTTGACATTGTTGTTATTGTATTTGTTGTTGTTGCTTATTTGACGTTGTTGTTGTTGTTTATTTGACGTTGTTGTTGTTGTTGTTGTTCTTGTTTATTTGATGTTGTTTTAGTTGTTGTTGTTTATTTGAGGTTGTTGTTTATTTGATGTTGTTGTTGTTGACATAGTTGTTGTTGTTGTTTATTTGACGTTGTTGTTGTTGACGTTGTTGTTGTTGTTTATTTGACGTTGTTGTTGTTGTTTATTTGACGTTGTTGTTGTTGTTGACATTGTTGTTGTTGTTTATTTGACGTTGTTGTTGTTTATTTGACATTGTTGTTGTTGTTGACGTTGTTGTTATTGTTGTTGTTGTTTATTTGACATTGTTGTTGTTGTTGACGTTGTTGGTGTTGTTGTTTATTTGACGTTGTTGTTTTTGTTGTTGTTGTTTATTTAACGTTGTTTTAGTTGTTGTTTATTTGACGTTGTTGTTGTTGTTTATTTGACGTTGTTGTTGACATTATTGTTGTTGTTGTTTATTTGACGTTGTTGTTGACATTATTGTTGTTGTTGTTTATTTGACGTTGTTGTTGTTGTTTATTTGACGTAGTTGTTGTTGTCGACGTTGTTGTTATTGTTGTTGTTGTTTATTTGACGTTTTTGTTGTTGTTGTTGTTGTTGTTTATTTGACGTTGTTGTTGTTGTTGTTTATTTGACGTTGTTGTTATTGTTTATTTGACATTGTTTTTGTTATTATTGTTGTTGTTTATTTGACGTTGTTGTTGTTGTTTATTTAATGTTGTTGTTGTTGTTTATTTGACGTTGTTGTTGTTGTTGTTTATTTGACGTTGTTGTTGTTGTTATTTATTTGACGTTGTTGTTGTTGTTATTGTTTATTTGACGTTGTTGTTGTTATTTATTTGACGTTGTTGTCGTTGTTTATTTGACGTTGTTGTTGTTTATTTGACGTTGTTGTTGTCATTGTTGTTGTTTATTTGACGTTGTTGTTGTTGCTTATTTGACGTTGTTGTAATTGTTGTTGTTTATTTGACGTTGTTGTTGTTGTTGTTTATTTGACGTTGTTGTTGTTGTTGTTGTTTATTTGACGTTGTTGTTGTTTATCTGACGTTGTTATTGTTGTTGACGTTGTTGTTGTTGTTGTTGTTTATTTGACGTTGTTGTTGTTGTTTATTTGACGTTGTTAATGTTGTTGACGTTGTTGTTGCTGTTGTTTATTTCACGTTGTTGTTGTTGTTGTTGTTATTGTTGTTGTTGTTGTTGTTATTTGACGTTATTGTTGTTGTATTTGTTGTTTGATGTTTATTTGACGTTGTTGTTGTTGTTTATTTGACGTTGTTGTTGTTGTTGTTTATTTGACGTTATTGTTGTTGTTTATTTGACGTTATTCGTTGTTGTTGTTGTTGTTTGTTTGACATTGTTGTTGTTGTTGACGTTGTTGTTGTTGTTGTTGTTGTTTATTTGACGTTGTTGTTGTTGTTGTTTATTTAACGTTGTTAATGTTGTTGACATTGATGTTGTTGTTTTTGTTGTTTATTTGACGTTGTTGTGGTAGTTGTTGTTGTTATTGTTGGTGTTGTTATTGTTGTTGTTGTTTATTTGACGGTGTTGTTGTTGTTTATTTGACGTTGTTGTTGTTGTTTATTTGACGTTGTTGTTGTTGTTGTTGACGTTGTTGTTGTTGTTGTTTATTTGATGGTGTTGTTGTTGTTTATTTGACATTGTTGTTGTTGTTGTTGACGTTATTGTTGTTGTTTATTTGATGTTGTTGTTGTTGTTTATTTGACATTGTTGTTGTTGTTATTTATTTGACGTTGTTGTTGTTGCTTATTTGACGTTGTTGTTGTTGGCCCTGTTGTTGTTGTTGTTGTTTAATTGACGTTTTTTTTATGTTGTTGATGTTGTTGTTGTTTTTGTTGTTGTTTATTTGACGCTGTTGTTGTTGTTGTTTATTTGACGTTGTTATTGTTGTTTATTTGACGTTGTTTTTGTTATTTGACGATGTTGTTATTGTTGTTGTTGTATTTGTTGTTGTTGCTTATTTGACGTTGTTGTTATTGTTGACGTTGTTGTTTATTTGACGTTGTTGTTGTTGTTGTTTATTTGATGTTGTTTTAGTTGTTGTTGTTTATTTGACGTTGTTGTTGTTTATTTGATGTTGTTGTTATTGTTTACATAATTGTTGTTGTTGTTTATTTGACGTTGTTGTTGTTGTTGACATTGTTGTTGTTGTTTATTTGATGTTGTTGTTGTTGTTTATTTGACGTTATTGTTGTTGTTGACATTGTTGTTGTTGTTTATTTGACGTTGTTATTGTTGTTTATTTGACATTGTTGTTGTTGTTGACGTTGTTGTTGTTGTTTATTTGACATTGTTGTTATTGTTGTTGTTGACGTTGTTGTTGTTGTTGTTTATTAGATGTTGTTTTAGTTTTTGTTGTTGTTTATTTGACGTTGTTGTTGTTGTTTATTTGACATTGTTGCTGTTGTTGTTTATTTGACGTTGTTGTTGTTGACGTTGTTGTTGTTGTTTATTTGACGTTGTTGTTGTTGTTTTATTTGACGTTGTTGTTGTTGTTGACATTGTTGTTGTTGTTTATTTGACGTTGTTGTTGTTTATTTGACATTGTTGTTGTTGTTGGCGTTGTTGTTATTGCTGTTGTTGTTTATTTGACATTGTTGTTGTTGTTGACGTTGTTGGTGTTGTTGTTTATTTGACGTTGTTGTTTTTGTTGTTGTTGTTTATTTGACGTTGTTTTAGTTGTTGTTTATTTGACGTTGTTGTTGTTGTTTATTTGACGTTGTTGTTGTTGACATTGTTGCTGTTGTTGTTTATTTGACGTTGTTGTTGTTGTTTATTTGACGTAGTTGTTGTTGTTGACGTTGTTGTTATTGTTGTTGTTGTTTATTTGACGTTTTTGTTGTTGTTGTTGTTGTTGTTGCTATTATTTATTTGACGTTGTTGTTGTTGTTGTTGTTTATTTGACGTTGTTGTTGTTGTTGTTGTTTATTTGACGTTGTTGTTATTGTTTATTTGACGTTGTTTTTGTTGTTATTGTTGTTGTTTATTTGACATTGTTGTTGTTGTTGTTTATTTAATGTTGTTGTTGTTGTTTATTTGACGTTGTTGTTGTTGTTTATTTGACGTTGTTGTTGTTATTTATTTGACGTTGTTGTTGTTGTTATTGTTTATTTGACGTTGTTGTTGTTGTTTATTTGACGTTGTTGTCGTTGTTTATTTGACGTTGTTGTTGTTTATTTGACGTTGTTGTTGTTATTGTTGTTGTTTATTTGACGTTGTTGTTGTTGCTTATTTGACGTTGTTGTAATTGTTGTTGTTTATTTGATGTTGTTGTTATTGTTGTTGTTGTTGTTTATTTGACGTTGTTGTTGTTGTTGTTTATCTGACGTTGTTGTTGTTGTTAACGTTGTTGTTGTTGTTGTTTATTTGACGTTGTTGTTGTTGTTTATTTGACGTTGTTAATGTTGTTGACATTGTTGTTGCTGTTGTTTATATCACGTTGTTGTTGTTGTTGTTGTTGTTATTGTTGTTGTTGTTATTTATTTGACATTGTTGTTGTTGTTTATTTGACGTTGTTGTTGTTATTTGACGTTATTATTGTTGTATTTGTTGTTGTTGTTGTTTATTTGACGTTGTTGTTGTTGTTGTTGTTTATTTGACGTTATTGTTGTTGTTTATTTGACGTTGTTATTGTTGTTGTTGTTGTTTATTTGACATTGTTGTTGTTGTTGTTGACGTTGTTGTTGTTGTTGTTTATTTGAAGTTGTTGTTGTTGTTGTTGTTTATTTAACGTTGTTAATGTTGTTGACATTGTAGTTGTTGTTTTTGTTGTTTATTTGACGTTGTTGTTGTTGTTGTTGTTATTATTGGTGTTGTTATTGTTGTTGTTGTTTATTTGACGGTGTTGTTGTTGTTTATTTGACGTTGTTGTTGTTGTTTATTTGACGTTGTTGTTGTTGTTGTCGTTGTTGTTGTTGTTTATTTGATGGTGTTGTTGTTGTTTATTTGACATTGTTGTTGTTGTTGTTGACGTTGTTGTTGTTGTTTATTTGATGTTGTTGTTGTTGTTTATTTGACATTGTTGTTGTTGTTATTTATTTGACGTTGTTGTTGTTGTTTATTTGACGTTGTTGTTGTTGGCCTTGTTGTTGTTGTTTTATTGACGTTTTTTTTATGTTGTTGATGCTGTTGTTGTTTTTGTAGTTGTTTATTTGACGTTGTTGTTGTTGTTGTTTATTTGACGTTGTTATTGTTGTTTATTTGACGTTGTTTTTGTTATTTGAAGATGTTGTTATTGTTGTTGTTGTATTTGTTGTTGTTGCTTATTTGACGTTGTTGTTATTGTTGACGTTGTTGTTGTTGTTGTTTATTTGACGTTGTTGTTGTTGTTTATTTGATGTTGTTTTAGTTGTTGTTGTTTATTTGACGTTGTTGTTGTTTATTTGATGTTGTTGTTATTTTTTACATAGTTGTTGTTGTTGTTTATTTGACGTTGTTGTTGTTGTTGACATTGCTGTTGTTGTTTATTTGATGTTGTTGTTGTTGTTTATTTGACGTTGTTGTTGTTGACATTGTTGTTGTTGTTTATTTGACGTTGTTGTTGTTGTTTATTTGACATTGTTGTTGTTGTTGACGTTGTTGTTGTTGTTGTTTATTTGACATTGTTGTTGTTGTTGTTGACGTTGTTGTTGTTGTTGTTTATTTGATGTTGTTTTAGTTTTTGTTGTTGTTTATTTGACGTTGTTGTTGTTGTTTATTTGACATTGTTGTTGTTGACATTGTTGCTGCTGTTGTTTATTTGACGTTGGTTTTGTTGACATTGTTGTTGTTGTTTATTTGACGTTGTTGTTGTTGTTGTTGTTGTTGTTGACATTGTTTTTGTTGTTTATTTGACGTTGTTGTTGTTTATTTGACATGGTTGTTATTGTTGACGTTGTTGTTATTGTTGTTGTTTTTTATTTGACATTGTTGTTGTTGTTGACGTTGTTGGTGTTGTTGTTTATTTGACGTTGTTGTTTTTGTTGTTGTTGTTGTTTTTTTGACTTTTTGTTTGAGTTGTTGTTTATTTGACATTGTTGTTGTTGTTTATTTGACGTAGTTGTTGTTGTTGACGTTGTTGTTATTGTTGTTGTTGTTTATTTGACGTTTTTGTTGTTGTTGTTGTTGTTGTTGTTGTTTATTTGACGTTGTTGTTGATGTTTATTTGACGTTGTTGTTATTGTTCATTTGACGTTGTTTTTGTTGTTATTGTTTTTGTTGTTATTGTTGTTATTTATTTGACGTTGTTGTTGTTGTTTATTTAATGTTGTTGTTGTTTATTTGCCGTTGTTGTTGTTGTTGTTTATTTGACGTTGTTGTTGTTGTTATTTATTTGACGTTGTTGTTGTTGTTATTGTTTATTTGACGTTGTTGTTGTTGTTATTTATTTGACGTTGTTGTCGTCGTTTATTTGACGTTGTTGTTATTTATTTGACATTGTTGTTGTTGCTTATTTGACGTTGTTGTAATTGTTGTTGTTTATTTGACGTTGTTGTTGTTGTTGTTTATTTGACGTTGTTGTTGTTGTTGTTGTTGTTGTTGTTGTTTATTTGACGTTGTTGTTGTTGTTGTTTATCTGACGTTGTTGTTGTTGTTGACGTTGTTGTTGTTGTTGTTTATTTGATGTTGTTGTTGTTGTTTATTTGACGTTGTTAATGTTGTTGACGTTGTTATTGCTGTTGTTTATTTGACGTTGTTGTTGTTGTTTATTTGACATTGTTGTTGTTGACATTGTTGCTGTTGTTTATTTGACGTTGTTGTAGTTGACGTTGTTGTTGTTGTTTATTTGACGTTGTTGTTGTTGTTTATTTGACGTTGTTGTTGTTGTTGACATTGTTGTTGTTGTTTATTTGACGTTGTTGTTGTTTATTTGACATTGTTGTTTTTGTTGACGTTGTTGTTATTGTTGTTGTTGTTTATTTGACATTGTTGTTGTTGTTGACATTGTTGGTGTTGTTGTTTATTTGACGTTGTTGTTTTTGTTGTTGTTGTTTATTTGACGTTGTTTTAGTTGTTGTTTATTTGACGTTGTTGTTGTTGTTGTTTATTTGACGTTGTTGTTGTTGACATTGTTGCTGTTGTTGTTTATTTGACGTTGTTGTTGTTATTTATTTGACGTAGTTGTTGTTGTTGACGTTGTTGTTATAGTTGTTGATGTTTATTTGACGTTTTTGTTGTTGTTGTTGTTGTTGTTTATTTGACGTTGTTGTTGTTGTTTATTTGACGTTGTTGTTATTGTTTATTTGACGTTGTTTTTGTTGTTATTGTTGTTGTTTATTTGACGTTGCTGTTGTTGTTTATTTAATGTTGTTGTTGTTGTTTATTTGTCGTTGTTGTTGTTGTTGTTTATTTGACGTTGTTGTTGTTTTTATTTATTTGACGTTGTTGTTGTTGTTATTGTTTATTTGACGTTGTTGTTGTTGTTGTTTATATGTCGTTGTTGTCGTTGTTTATTTGACGTTGTTGTTGTTTAATTGACGTTGTTGTTGTTTTTGTTGTTGTTTATTTGACGTTGTTGTTGTTGCTTATTTGACGTTGTTGTAATTGTTGTTGTTTATTTGACGTTGTGGTTGTTGTTGTTTATTTGACGTTGTTGTTGTTGTTGTTTATTTGACGTTGTTTTTGTTGTTATTGTTGTTGTTTATTTGACGTTGTTGTTGTTGTTTATTTAATGTTGTTGTTGTTGTTTATTTGACGTTGTTGTTGTTGTTTATATGACGTTGTTGTTGTTATTTATTTGACGTTGTTGTTGTTATTGTTTATTTGACGTTGTTGTTGTTGTTGTTTATATGACGTTGTTGTCGTTGTTTATTCGACGTTGTTGTTGTTTATTTGACGTTGTTGTTGTTATTGTTGTTGTTTATTTGACGTTGTTGTTGTTGCTTATTTGACGTTGTTGTAATTGTTGTTGTTTATTTGACGTTGTTGTTGTTGTTGTTTATTTGACGTTGTTGTTGTTGTTGTTGTTCTTGTTTATTTGACGTTGTTGTTATTGTTGTTTATCTGACGTTGTTGTTGTTGTTAACGTTGTTGTTGTTGTTGTTTATTTGACGTTGTTGTTGTTGTTTATTTGACGTTGTTAATGTTGTTGACGTTGTTGTTGCTGTTGTTTATTTCACGTTGTTGTTGTTGTTGTTGTTGTTGTTGTTTATTTGACGTTGTTGTTGTTGTTTATTTGACGTTGTTGTTGTTATTTGACGTTATTGTTGTTGTATTTGTTGTTGTTGTTGTTTATTTGACGTTGTTGTTGTTGTTGTTTATTTGACGTTATTGTTGTTGTTTATTTGACGTTGTTATTGTTGTTGTTGTTGTTTATTTGACATTGTTGTTGTTGTTGTTGACGTTGTTGTTGTTGTTGTTTATTTGATGTTGTTGTTGTTGTTGTTGTTTATTTAACGTTGTTAATGTTGTTGACATTGTAGTTGTTGTTTTTGTTGTTTATTTGACGTTGTTGTTGTTGTTGTTGTTGTTGTTATTGTTGGTGTTGTTATTGTTGTTGTTGTTTATTTGACAGTGTTGTTGTTGTTTATTTGACGTTGTTGTTGTTGTTTATTTGACGTTGTTGTTGTTGTTGTTGACGTTATTGTTGTTTATTTGATGGTGTTGTTGTTGTTTATTTGACATTGTTGTTGTTGTTGTTGACGTTGTTGTTGTTGTTTATTTGATGTTGTTGTTGTTGTTTATTTGACATTGTTGTTGTTGTTATTTATTTGACGTTGTTGTTGTTGTTTATTTGACGTTGTTGTTGTTGGCCTTGTTGTTGTTGTTGTTGTTGTTTAATTGACCTTTTTTTTATGTTGTTGATGCTGTTGTTGTTTTTGTTGTTGTTTATTTGACGCTGTTGTTGTTGTTTATTTGACGTTGTTATTGTTGTTTATTTGACGTTGTGATTGTTATTTGACGATGTTGTTATTGTTGTTGTTGTATTTGTTGTTGTTGCTTATTTGACGTTGTTGTTATTGTTGACGTTGTTGTTGTTGTTTATTTGACGTTGTTGTTGTTGTTTATTTGACGTTGTTGTTGTTGTTGACATTGTTTTTGTTGTTTATTTGACGTTGTTAATGTTTATTTGACATTGTTGTTGTTGTTGACGTTGTTGTTATTGTTGTTGTTTTTTATTTGACATTGTTGTTGTTGACGTTGTTGGTGTTGTTGTTTATTTGACGTTGTTGTTTTTGTTGTTGTTGTTTATCTGACGTTGTTTTAGTTGTTGTTTATTTGACGTTGTTGTTGTTGTTTATTTGACGTTGTTGTTGTTGACATTGTTGTTGTTGTTGTTTATTTGACATTGTTGTTGTTGTTTATTTGACGTAGTTGTTGTTGTTGACGTTGTTGTTATTGTTGTTGTTGTTTATTTGACGTTTTTGTTGTTGTTGTTGTTGTTGTTTATTTGACATTGTTGTTGTTGTTTATTTGACGTTGTTGTTATTGTTTATTTGACGTTGTTTTTCTTGTTATTGTTTTTGTTGTTATTGTTGTTGTTTATTTGACGTTGTTGTTGTTGTTGTTTATTTAATGTTGTTGTTGTTTATTTGCCGTTGTTGTTGTTGTTGTTTATTTGACGTTGTTGTTGTTGTTATTTATTTGACGTTGTTGTTGTTGTTATTGTTTATTTGACGTTGTTGTTGTTGTTGTTTATTTGACGTTGTTGTCGTTGTTTATTTGACATTGTTGTTGTTTATTTGACGTTGTTGTTGTTATTGTTGTTGTTTATTTGACGTTGTTGTTGTTGCTTATTTGACGTTGTTGTAATTGTTGTTGTTTATTTGATGTTGTTGTTGTTGTTTATTTGACGTTGTTGTTGTTGTTGTTATTATTGTTGTTGTTGTTGTTGTTGTTTATTTGACGTTGTTGTTGTTGTTTATTTGACGTTGTTAATGTTGTTGACGTTGTTATTGCTGTTGTTTATTTGACGTTGTTGTTGTTGTTTATTTGACATTGTTGTTGTTGACATTGTTGCTGTTGTTTATTTGACGTTGTTGTTGTTGACGTTGTTGTTGTTGTTTATTTGACGTTGTTGTTGTTGTTTATTTGACGTTGTTGTTGTTGTTGACATTGTTGTTGTTGTTTATTTGACGTTGTTGTTGTTTATTTGACATTGTTGTTGTTGTTGACGTTGTTGTTATTGTTGTTGTTGTTTATTTGACATTGTTGTTGTTGTTGACGTTGTTGGTGTTGTTGCTTATTTGACGTTGTTGTTTTTGTTGTTGTTGTTTATTTGACGTTGTTTTAGTTGTTGTTTATTTGACGTTGTTGTTGTTGTTGTTTATTTGACGTTGTTGTTGTTGACATTGTTGCTGTTGTTGTTTATTTGACGTTGTTGTTGTTATTATTTTGACGTAGTTGTTGTTGTTGACGTTCTTGTTATTGTTGTTGATGTTTATTTGACGTTTTTGTTGTTGTTGTTGTTGTTGTTTATTTGACGTTGTTGTTGATGTTTATTTGACGTTGTTGTTATTGTTTATTTGACGTTGTTTTTGTTGTTATTGTTGATGTTTATTTGACGTTGCTGTTGTTGTTTATTTAATGTTGTTGTTGTTGTTTATTTGCCGTTGTTGTTGTTGTTGTTTATTTGACGTTGTTGTTGTTTTTATTTATTTGACGTTGTTGTTGTTGTTATTGTTTATTTGACGTTGTTGTTGTTGTTGTTTATATGTCGTTGTTGTCGTTGTTTATTTGACGTTGTTGTTGTTTAATTGACGTTGTTGTTGTTTTTGTTGTTGTTTATTTGACGTTGTTGTTGTTGCTTATTTGACGTTGTTGTAATTGTTGTTGTTTATTTGACGTTGTTGTTGTTGTTGTTGTTTATTTGACGTTGTTGTTGTTGTTGTTTATTTGACATTGTTTTTGTTGTTATTGTTGTTGTTTATTTGACGTTGTTGTTATTGTTTATTTAATGTTGTTGTTGTTGTTTATTTGACGTTGTTGTTGTTGTTTATATGACGTTGTTGTTGTTATTTATTTGACGTTGTTGTTGTTATTGTTTATTTGACGTTGTTGTTGTTGTTGTTTATATGACGTTGTTGTCGTTGTTTATTCGACGTTGTTGTTGTTTATTTGACGTTGTTGTTGTTATTGTTGTTGTTTATTTGACGTTGTTGTTGTTGCTTATTTGACGTTGTTGTAATTGTTGTTGTTTATTTGACGTTGTTGTTGTTGTTTATTTGACGTTGTTCTTATTGTTGTTGTTGTTTATTTGACGTTGTTGTTATTGTTGTTTATTTGACGTTGTTGTTGTTGTTGTTAACGTTGTTGTTGTTGTTGTTTATTTGACGTTGTTGTTGTTGTTTATTTGACGTTGTTAATGTTGTTGACGTTGTTGTTGCTGTTGTTTATTTCACGTTGTTGTTGTTGTTGTTATTGTTGTTGTTGTTGTTTATTTGACGTTGTTGTTGTTGTTTATTTGACGTTGTTGTTGTTATTTGACGTTATTGTTGTATTTGTTGTTGTTGTTGTTTATTTGACGTTGTTGTTGTTGTTGTTTATTTGACGTTATTGTTGTTGTTTATTTGACGTTGTTATTGTTGTTGTTGTTGTTTATTTGACATTGTTGTTGTTGTTGTTGACGTTGTTGTTGTTGTTGTTTATTTGACGTTGTTGTTGTTGTTGTTGTTTATTTAACGTTGTTAATGTTGTTGACATTGTAGTTGTTGTTTTTGTTGTTTATTTGACGTTGTTGTTGTTGTTGTTGTTGTTGTTGTTATTGTTGGTGTTGTTATTGTTGTTGTTGTTTATTTGACAGTGTTGTTGTTGTTTATTTGACGTTGTTGTTGTTGTTTATTTGACGTTGTTGTTGTTGTTGACGTTGTTGTTGTTTATTTGATGGTGTTGTTGTTGTTTATTTGACATTGTTGTTGTTGTTGTTGACGTTGTTGTTGTTGTTTATTTGATGTTGTTGTTGTTGTTTATTTGACATTGTTGTTGTTGTTATTTATTTGACGTTGTTGTTGTTGTTTATTTGACGTTGTTGTTGTTGGCCTTGTTGTTGTTGTTGTTTAATTGACCTTTTTTTTATGTTGTTGATGCTGTTGTTGTTTTTGTTGTTGTTTATTTGACGCTGTTGTTGTTGTTGTTTATTTGACGTTGTTATTGTTGTTTATTTGACATTGTGATTGTTATTTGACGATGTTGTTATTGTTGTTGTTGTATTTGTTGTTGTTGCTTATTTGACGTTGTTGTTATTGTTGACGTTGTTGTTGTTGTTTATTTGACGTTGTTGTTGTTGTTTATTTGACGTTGTTGTTGTTGTTGACATTGTTTTTGTTGTTTATTTGACGTTGTTAATGTTTATTTGACATTGTTGTTGTTGTTGACGTTGTTGTTATTGTTGTTGTTTTTTATTTGACATTGTTGTTGTTGTTGACGTTGTTGGTGTTGTTGTTTATTTGACGTTGTTGTTTTTGTTGTTGTTGTTTATTTGACGTTGTTTTAGTTGAGCTTTATTTGACGTTGTTGTTGTTGTTTATTTGACGTTGTTGTTGTTGACATTGTTGCTGTTGTTGTTTATTTGACATTGTTGTTGTTGTTTATTTGACGTAGTTGTTGTTGTTGACGTTGTTGTTATTGTTGTTGTTGTTTATTTGACGTTTTTGTTGTTGTTGTTGTTGTTGTTGTTTATTTGACATTGTTGTTGTTGTTTATTTGACGTTGTTGTTATTGTTTATTTGATGTTGTTTTTCTTGTTATTGTTTTTGTTGTTATTGTTGTTGTTTATTTGACGTTGTTGTTGTTGTTTATTTAATGTTGTTGTTGTTTATTTGCCGTTGTTGTTGTTGTTGTTTTTTTGACGTTGTTGTTGTTGTTATTTATTTGACGTTGTTGTTGTTGTTGTTATTGTTTATTTGACGTTGTTGTTGTTGTTGTTTATTTGACGTTGTTGTCGTTGTTTATTTGACGTTGTTGTTGTTTATTTGACGTTGTTGTTGTTATTGTTGTTGTTTATTTGACGTTGTTGTTGTTACTTATTTGACGTTGTTGTAATTGTTGTTGTTTATTTGACGTTGTTGTTGTTGTTGTTGTTTATTTGACGTTGTTGTTGTTGTTGTTATTATTGTTGTTGTTGTTGTTGTTGTTTATTTGACGTTGTTGTTGTTGTTTATTTGACGTTGTTGTTGTTATTTGACGTTATTGTTGTTGTATTTGTTGTTGTTGTTGTTTATTTGACGTTGTTGTTGTTGTTTATTTGACATTGTTGTTGTTGACATTGTTGCTGTTGTTTATTTGACGTTGTTGTTGTTGACGTTGTTGTTGTTGTTTATTTGACGTTGTTGTTGTTGTTTATTTGACGTTGTTGTTGTTGTTGACATTGTTGTTGTTGTTTATTTGACGTTGTTGTTGTTTATTTGACATTGTTGTTGTTGTTGACGTTGTTGTTATTGTTGTTGTTATTTATTTGACATTGTTGTTGTTGTTGACGTTGTTGGTGTTGTTGTTTATTTGACGTTGTTGTTTTTGTTGTTGTTGTTTATTTGACGTTGTTTTAGTTGTTGTTTATTTGACGTTGTTATTGTTGTTGTTTATTTGACGTTGTTGTTGTTGACATTGTTGCTGTTGTTGTTTATTTGACGTTGTTGTTGTTATTTATTTGACGTAGTTGTTGATGTTGACGGTGTTGTTATTGTTGTTGTTGTTTATTTGACGTTTTTGTTGTTGTTGTTGTTGTTGTTTATTTGACGTTGTTGTTGTTGTTTATTTGACGTTGTTGTTATTGTTTATTTGACGTTGTTTTTGTTGTTATTGTTGTTGTTTATTTGACGTTGCTGTTGTTGTTTATTTAATGTTGTTGTTGTTGTTTATTTGCCGTTGTTGTTGTTGTTGTTTATTTGACGTTGTTGTTGTTGTTATTAATTTGACGTTGTTGTTGTTGTTATTGTTTATTTGACGTTGTTGTTGTTGTTGTTTATATGTCGTTGTTGTCGTTGTTTAGTTGACGTTGTTGTTGTTTAATTTACGTTGTTGTTGTTTTTGTTGTTGTTTATTTGACGTTGTTGTTGTTGCTTATTTGACGTTGTTGTAATTGTTGTTGTTTATTTGACGTTGTTGTTGTTGTTGTTTATTTGACGTTGTTGTTGTTGTTGTTTATTTGACGTTGTTTTTGTTGTTATTGTTGTTGTTTATTTGACGTTGTTGTTGTTGTTTATTTAATGTTGTTGTTGTTGTTGTTTATTTGACGTTGTTGTTGTTGTTTATTTGACGTTGTTGTTGTTATTTATTTGACGTTGTTGTTGTTGTTATTGTTTATTTGACGTTGTTGTTGTTGTTGTTTATATGACGTTGTTGTCGTTGTTTATTCGACGTTGTTGTTGTTTATTTGACGTTGTTGTTGTTATTGTTGTTGTTTATTTGACGTTGTTGTTGTTGCTTATTTGACGTTGTTGTAATTGTTGTTGTTTATTTGACGTTGTTGTTGTTGTTTATTTGACGTTGTTGTTGTTGTTGTTGTTTATTTGATGTTGTTGTTGTTGTTGTTGTTTATCTGACGTTGTTGTTGTTGTTAACGTTGTTGTTGTTGTTGTTGTTTATTTGACGTTGTTGTTGTTGTTTATTTGACGTTGTTAATGTTGTTGACGTTGTTGTTGCTGTTGTTTATTTCACGTTGTTGTTGTTGTTGTTGTTGTTTATTTGACGTTGTTGTTGTTGTTTATTTGACGTTGTTGTTGTTATTTGACGTTATTGTTGTTGTATTTGTTGTTGTTGTTGTTTATTTGACGTTGTTGTTGTTGTTGTTGTTGTTGTTTATTTGACGTTATTGTTGTTGTTTATTTGACGTTGTTATTGTTGTTGTTGTTGTTGTTTATTTGACATTTTTGTTGTTGTTGTTGACGTTGTTGTTGTTGTTGTTTATTTGACGTTGTTGTTGTTGTTGTTTATTTAACGTTGTTAATGTTGTTGACATTGTAGTTGTTGTTTTTGTTGTTTATTTGACGTTGTTGTTGTTGTTGTTGTTGTTGGTGGTGGTGTTGTTATTGTTGTTGTTGTTTATTTGACGGTGTTGTTGTTGTTTATTTGACGTTGTTGTTGTTGTTTATTTGACGTTGTTGTTGTTGTTGACGTTGTTGTTGTTGTTTATTTGATGGTGTTGTTGTTGTTTATTTGACATTGTTGTTGTTGTTGTTGACGTTGTTGTTGTTATTTATTTGACGTTGTTGTTGTTGTTTATTTGACGTTGTTGTTGTTGGCCTTGTTGTTGTTGTTGTTTAATTGACCTTTTTTTTATGTTGTTGATGCTGTTGTTGTTTTTGTTGTTGTTTATTTGACGTTGTTGTTGTTGTTTATTTGACGTTGTTATTGTTGTTTATTTGACGTTGTGATTGTTATTTGACGATGTTGTTATTGTTGTTGTTGTATTTGTTGTTGTTGCTTATTTGACGTTGATGTTATTTTTGACGTTGTTGTTGTTGTTTATTTGACGTTGTAGTTGTTGTTTATTTGATGTTGTTTTAGTTGTTGTTGTTTATTTGACGTTGTTGTTGTTTATTTGATGTTGTTGTTATTGTTTACATAGTTGTTGTTGTTGTTTATTTGACGTTGTTGTTGTTGTTGACATTGTTGTTGTTGTTTATTTGATGTTGTTGTTGTTGTTTATTTGACGTTGTTGTTGTTGTTGTTGACATTGTTGTTGTTGTTTATTTGACGTTGTTGTTGTTGTTTATTTGACATTGTTGTTGTTGTTGACGTTGTTGTTGTTGTTTATTTGACATTGTTGTTGTTGTTGTTTATTTGACGTTGTTGTTGTTTTTATTTATTTGACGTTGTTGTTGTTGTTATTGTTTATTTGACGTTGTTGTTGTTGTTGTTTATATGTCGTTGTTGTCGTTGTTTATTTGACGTTGTTGTTGTTTAATTGACGTTGTTGTTGTTTTTGTTGTTGTTTATTTGACGTTGTTGTTGTTGCTTATTTGACGTTGTTGTAATTGTTGTTGTTTATTTGACGTTGTTGTTGTTGTTGTTGTTTATTTGACGTTGTTGTTGTTGTTGTTTATTTGACATTGTTTTTGTTGTTATTGTTGTTGTTTATTTGACGTTGTTGTTATTGTTTATTTAATGTTGTTGTTGTTGTTTATTTGACGTTGTTGTTGTTGTTTATATGACGTTGTTGTTGTTATTTATTTGACGTTGTTGTTGTTATTGTTTATTTGACGTTGTTGTTGTTGTTGTTTATATGACGTTGTTGTCGTTGTTTATTCGACGTTGTTGTTGTTTATTTGACGTTGTTGTTGTTATTGTTGTTGTTTATTTGACGTTGTTGTTGTTGCTTATTTGACGTTGTTGTAATTGTTGTTGTTTATTTGACGTTGTTGTTGTTGTTTATTTGACGTTGTTCTTATTGTTGTTGTTGTTTATTTGACGTTGTTGTTATTGTTGTTTATTTGACGTTGTTGTTGTTGTTGTTAACGTTGTTGTTGTTGTTGTTTATTTGACGTTGTTGTTGTTGTTTATTTGACGTTGTTAATGTTGTTGACGTTGTTGTTGCTGTTGTTTATTTCACGTTGTTGTTGTTGTTGTTGTTATTGTTGTTGTTGTTGTTTATTTGACGTTGTTGTTGTTGTTTATTTGACGTTGTTGTTGTTATTTGACGTTATTGTTGTATTTGTTGTTGTTGTTGTTTATTTGACGTTGTTGTTGTTGTTGTTTATTTGACGTTATTGTTGTTGTTTATTTGACGTTGTTATTGTTGTTGTTGTTGTTTATTTGACATTGTTGTTGTTGTTGTTGACGTTGTTGTTGTTGTTGTTTATTTGACGTTGTTGTTGTTGTTGTTGTTTATTTAACGTTGTTAATGTTGTTGACATTGTAGTTGTTGTTTTTGTTGTTTATTTGACGTTGTTGTTGTTGTTGTTGTTGTTGTTGTTATTGTTGGTGTTGTTATTGTTGTTGTTGTTTATTTGACAGTGTTGTTGTTGTTTATTTGACGTTGTTGTTGTTGTTTATTTGACGTTGTTGTTGTTGTTGACGTTGTTGTTGTTTATTTGATGGTGTTGTTGTTGTTTATTTGACATTGTTGTTGTTGTTGTTGACGTTGTTGTTGTTGTTTATTTGATGTTGTTGTTGTTGTTTATTTGACATTGTTGTTGTTGTTATTTATTTGACGTTGTTGTTGTTGTTTATTTGACGTTGTTGTTGTTGGCCTTGTTGTTGTTGTTGTTTAATTGACCTTTTTTTTATGTTGTTGATGCTGTTGTTGTTTTTGTTGTTGTTTATTTGACGCTGTTGTTGTTGTTGTTTATTTGACGTTGTTATTGTTGTTTATTTGACATTGTGATTGTTATTTGACGATGTTGTTATTGTTGTTGTTGTATTTGTTGTTGTTGCTTATTTGACGTTGTTGTTATTGTTGACGTTGTTGTTGTTGTTTATTTGACGTTGTTGTTGTTGTTTATTTGACGTTGTTGTTGTTGTTGACATTGTTTTTGTTGTTTATTTGACGTTGTTAATGTTTATTTGACATTGTTGTTGTTGTTGACGTTGTTGTTATTGTTGTTGTTTTTTATTTGACATTGTTGTTGTTGTTGACGTTGTTGGTGTTGTTGTTTATTTGACGTTGTTGTTTTTGTTGTTGTTGTTTATTTGACGTTGTTTTAGTTGAGCTTTATTTGACGTTGTTGTTGTTGTTTATTTGACGTTGTTGTTGTTGACATTGTTGCTGTTGTTGTTTATTTGACATTGTTGTTGTTGTTTATTTGACGTAGTTGTTGTTGTTGACGTTGTTGTTATTGTTGTTGTTGTTTATTTGACGTTTTTGTTGTTGTTGTTGTTGTTGTTGTTTATTTGACATTGTTGTTGTTGTTTATTTGACGTTGTTGTTATTGTTTATTTGATGTTGTTTTTCTTGTTATTGTTTTTGTTGTTATTGTTGTTGTTTATTTGACGTTGTTGTTGTTGTTTATTTAATGTTGTTGTTGTTTATTTGCCGTTGTTGTTGTTGTTGTTTTTTTGACGTTGTTGTTGTTGTTATTTATTTGACGTTGTTGTTGTTGTTGTTATTGTTTATTTGACGTTGTTGTTGTTGTTGTTTATTTGACGTTGTTGTCGTTGTTTATTTGACGTTGTTGTTGTTTATTTGACGTTGTTGTTGTTATTGTTGTTGTTTATTTGACGTTGTTGTTGTTACTTATTTGACGTTGTTGTAATTGTTGTTGTTTATTTGACGTTGTTGTTGTTGTTGTTGTTTATTTGACGTTGTTGTTGTTGTTGTTATTATTGTTGTTGTTGTTGTTGTTGTTTATTTGACGTTGTTGTTGTTGTTTATTTGACGTTGTTGTTGTTATTTGACGTTATTGTTGTTGTATTTGTTGTTGTTGTTGTTTATTTGACGTTGTTGTTGTTGTTTATTTGACATTGTTGTTGTTGACATTGTTGCTGTTGTTTATTTGACGTTGTTGTTGTTGACGTTGTTGTTGTTGTTTATTTGACGTTGTTGTTGTTGTTTATTTGACGTTGTTGTTGTTGTTGACATTGTTGTTGTTGTTTATTTGACGTTGTTGTTGTTTATTTGACATTGTTGTTGTTGTTGACGTTGTTGTTATTGTTGTTGTTATTTATTTGACATTGTTGTTGTTGTTGACGTTGTTGGTGTTGTTGTTTATTTGACGTTGTTGTTTTTGTTGTTGTTGTTTATTTGACGTTGTTTTAGTTGTTGTTTATTTGACGTTGTTATTGTTGTTGTTTATTTGACGTTGTTGTTGTTGACATTGTTGCTGTTGTTGTTTATTTGACGTTGTTGTTGTTATTTATTTGACGTAGTTGTTGATGTTGACGGTGTTGTTATTGTTGTTGTTGTTTATTTGACGTTTTTGTTGTTGTTGTTGTTGTTGTTTATTTGACGTTGTTGTTGTTGTTTATTTGACGTTGTTGTTATTGTTTATTTGACGTTGTTTTTGTTGTTATTGTTGTTGTTTATTTGACGTTGCTGTTGTTGTTTATTTAATGTTGTTGTTGTTGTTTATTTGCCGTTGTTGTTGTTGTTGTTTATTTGACGTTGTTGTTGTTGTTATTAATTTGACGTTGTTGTTGTTGTTATTGTTTATTTGACGTTGTTGTTGTTGTTGTTTATATGTCGTTGTTGTCGTTGTTTAGTTGACGTTGTTGTTGTTTAATTTACGTTGTTGTTGTTTTTGTTGTTGTTTATTTGACGTTGTTGTTGTTGCTTATTTGACGTTGTTGTAATTGTTGTTGTTTATTTGACGTTGTTGTTGTTGTTGTTTATTTGACGTTGTTGTTGTTGTTGTTTATTTGACGTTGTTTTTGTTGTTATTGTTGTTGTTTATTTGACGTTGTTGTTGTTGTTTATTTAATGTTGTTGTTGTTGTTGTTTATTTGACGTTGTTGTTGTTGTTTATTTGACGTTGTTGTTGTTATTTATTTGACGTTGTTGTTGTTGTTATTGTTTATTTGACGTTGTTGTTGTTGTTGTTTATATGACGTTGTTGTCGTTGTTTATTCGACGTTGTTGTTGTTTATTTGACGTTGTTGTTGTTATTGTTGTTGTTTATTTGACGTTGTTGTTGTTGCTTATTTGACGTTGTTGTAATTGTTGTTGTTTATTTGACGTTGTTGTTGTTGTTTATTTGACGTTGTTGTTGTTGTTGTTGTTTATTTGATGTTGTTGTTGTTGTTGTTGTTTATCTGACGTTGTTGTTGTTGTTAACGTTGTTGTTGTTGTTGTTGTTTATTTGACGTTGTTGTTGTTGTTTATTTGACGTTGTTAATGTTGTTGACGTTGTTGTTGCTGTTGTTTATTTCACGTTGTTGTTGTTGTTGTTGTTGTTTATTTGACGTTGTTGTTGTTGTTTATTTGACGTTGTTGTTGTTATTTGACGTTATTGTTGTTGTATTTGTTGTTGTTGTTGTTTATTTGACGTTGTTGTTGTTGTTGTTGTTGTTGTTTATTTGACGTTATTGTTGTTGTTTATTTGACGTTGTTATTGTTGTTGTTGTTGTTGTTTATTTGACATTTTTGTTGTTGTTGTTGACGTTGTTGTTGTTGTTGTTTATTTGACGTTGTTGTTGTTGTTGTTTATTTAACGTTGTTAATGTTGTTGACATTGTAGTTGTTGTTTTTGTTGTTTATTTGACGTTGTTGTTGTTGTTGTTGTTGTTGGTGGTGGTGTTGTTATTGTTGTTGTTGTTTATTTGACGGTGTTGTTGTTGTTTATTTGACGTTGTTGTTGTTGTTTATTTGACGTTGTTGTTGTTGTTGACGTTGTTGTTGTTGTTTATTTGATGGTGTTGTTGTTGTTTATTTGACATTGTTGTTGTTGTTGTTGACGTTGTTGTTGTTATTTATTTGACGTTGTTGTTGTTGTTTATTTGACGTTGTTGTTGTTGGCCTTGTTGTTGTTGTTGTTTAATTGACCTTTTTTTTATGTTGTTGATGCTGTTGTTGTTTTTGTTGTTGTTTATTTGACGTTGTTGTTGTTGTTTATTTGACGTTGTTATTGTTGTTTATTTGACGTTGTGATTGTTATTTGACGATGTTGTTATTGTTGTTGTTGTATTTGTTGTTGTTGCTTATTTGACGTTGATGTTATTTTTGACGTTGTTGTTGTTGTTTATTTGACGTTGTAGTTGTTGTTTATTTGATGTTGTTTTAGTTGTTGTTGTTTATTTGACGTTGTTGTTGTTTATTTGATGTTGTTGTTATTGTTTACATAGTTGTTGTTGTTGTTTATTTGACGTTGTTGTTGTTGTTGACATTGTTGTTGTTGTTTATTTGATGTTGTTGTTGTTGTTTATTTGACGTTGTTGTTGTTGTTGTTGACATTGTTGTTGTTGTTTATTTGACGTTGTTGTTGTTGTTTATTTGACATTGTTGTTGTTGTTGACGTTGTTGTTGTTGTTTATTTGACATTGTTGTTGTTGTTGTTGTTGACGTTGTTGTTGTTGTTGTTGTTTATTTAATGTTGTTTTAGTTTTTGTTGTTGTTTATTTGACGTTGTTGTTGTTGTTTATTTGACATTGTTGTTGTTGACATTGTTGCTGTTGTTGTTTATTTGACGTTGTTGTTGTTGACGTTGTTGTTGTTGTTTATTTGACGTTGTTGTTGTTGTTGTTTATTTGACGTTGTTGTTGTTGTTGACATTGTTTTTGTTGTTTATTTGATGTTGTTGTTGTTTATTTGACATTGTTGTTGTTGTTGTCGTTGTTGTTATTGTTGTTGTTTTTTATTTGACATTGTTGTTGTTTTTGACGTTGTTGGTGTTGTTGTTTATTTGACGTTGTTGTTTTTGTTGTTGTTGTTTATTTGACGTTGTTTTAGTTGTTGTTTATTTGACGTTGTTGTTGTTGTTTATTTGACGTTGTTGTTGTTGACATTGTTGTTGTTGTTGTTTATTTGACGTTGTTGTTGTTGTTTATTTGACGTAGTTGTTGTTGTCGACGTTGTTGTTATTGTTGTTGTTGTTTATTTGACGTTTTGGTTGTTGTTGTTGTTGTTTATTTGACGTTGTTGTTGTTGTTGTTTATTTGACGTTGTTGTTATTGTTTATTTGACGTTGTTTTTGTTATTATTGTTGTTGTTTATTTGACGTTGTTGTTGTTGTTTATTTGACGTTGTTGTTGTTGTTTATTTGACGTTGTTAATGTTGTTGACGTTGTTGTTGCTGTTGTTTATTTCACGTTGTTGTTGTTGTTGTTGTTGTTGTTTATTTGACGTTGTTGTTGTTGTTTATTTGACGTTGTTGTTGTTATTTGACGTTATTGTTGTTGTATTTGTTGTTGTTGTTGTTTATTTGACGTTGTTGTTGTTGTTGTTTATTTGACGTTATTGTTGTTGTTTATTTGACGTTGTTATTGTTGTTGTTGTTGTTTATTTGACATTGTTGTTGTTGTTGTTGACGTTGTTGTTGTTGTTGTTTATTTGACGTTGTTGTTGTTGTTGTTGTTGTTTATTTAACGTTGTTAATGTTGTTGACATTGTAGTTGTTGTTTTTGTTGTTTATTTGACGTTGTTGTTGTTGTTGTTGTTGTTGTTATTGTTGGTGTTGTTATTGTTGTTGTTGTTTATTTGACAGTGTTGTTGTTGTTTATTTGACGTTGTTGTTGTTGTTTATTTGACGTTGTTGTTGTTGTTGACGTTGTTGTTGTTTATTTGATGGTGTTGTTGTTGTTTATTTGACATTGTTGTTGTTGTTGTTGACGTTGTTGTTGTTGTTTATTTGATGTTGTTGTTGTTGTTTATTTGACATTGTTATTGTTGTTATTTATTTGACGTTGTTGTTGTTGTTTATTTGACGTTGTTGTTGTTGGCCTTGTTGTTGTTGTTGTTTAATTGACCTTTTTTTTATGTTGTTGATGCTGTTGTTGTTTTTGTTGTTGTTTATTTGACGTTGTTGTTGTTGTTTATTTGACGTTGTTATTGTTGTTTATTTGAGGTTGTGATTGTTATTTGACGATGTTGTTATTGTTGTTGTTGTATTTGTTGTTGTTGCTTATTTGACGTTGTTGTTATTGTTGACGTTGTTGTTGTTGTTTATTTGACGTTGTTGTTGTTGTTTATTTGACGTTGTTGTTGTTGTTGACATTGTTTTTGTTGTTTATTTGACGTTGTTAATGTTTATTTGACATTGTTGTTGTTGTTGACGTTGTTGTTATTGTTGTTGTTTTTTATTTGACATTGTTGTTGTTGTTGACGTTGTTGGTGTTGTTGTTTATTTGACGTTGTTGTTTTTGTTGTTGTTGTTTATTTGACATTGTTTTAGTTGTTGTTTACTTGACGTTGTTGTTGTTGTTTATTTGACGTTGTTGTTGTTGACATTGTTGCTGTTGTTGTTTATTTGACATTGTTGTTGTTGTTTATTTGACGTAGTTGTTGTTGTTGACGTTGTTGTTATTGTTGTTGTTGTTTATTTGACGTTTTTGTTGTTGTTGTTGTTGTTGTTTATTTGACATAGTTGTTGTTGTTTATTTGACGTTGTTGTTATTGTTTATTTGACGTTGTTTTTCTTGTTATTGTTTTTGTTGTTATTGTTGTTGTTTATTTGACGTTGTTGTTGTTGTTTATTTAATGTTGTTGTTGTTTATTTGCCGTTGTTTATTTGACGTTGTTGTTGTTGTTATTTATTTGACGTTGTTGTTGTTGTTGTTATTGTTTACTTGACGTTGTTGTTGTTGTTGTTTATTTGACGTTGTTGTCGTTGTTTATTTGACGTTGTTGTTGTTTATTTGACGTTGTTGTTGTTATTGTTGTTGTTTATTTGACATTGTTGTTGTTGTTTATTTGACGTTGTTGTTGTTTATTTGACGTTGTTGTTGTTGTTGTTTATTTGAAGTTGTTGTTGTTGTTGTTATTATTGTTGTTGTTGTTGTTATTGTTTATTTGACGTTGTTGTTGTTGTTTATTTGACGTTGTTGTTGTTATTTGACGTTATTGTTGTTGTATTTGTTGTTGTTGTTGTTTATTTGACGTTGTTGTTGTTGTTTATTTGACATTGTTGTTGTTGACATTGTTGCTATTGTTTATTTGACGTTGTTGTTGTTGACGTTGTTGTTGTTGTTTATTTGACGTTGTTGTTGTTGTTTATTTGACGTTGTTGTTGTTGTTGACATTGTTGTTGTTGTTTATTTGACGTTGTTGTTGTTTATTTGACATTGTTGTTGTTGTTGACGTTGTTGTTATTGTTGTTGTTATTTATTTGACATTGTTGTTGTTGTTGACGTTGTTGGTGTTGTTGTTTATTTGACGTTGTTGTTTTTGTTGTTGTTGTTTATTTGACGTTGTTTTAGTTGTTGTTTATTTGACGTTGTTGTTGTTGTTGTTTATTTGACGTTGTTTTAGTTGTTGTTTATTTGACGTTTTTGTTGTTGTTGTTGTTGTTGTTGTTTATTTGACGTTGTTGTTGTTGTTTATTTGACGTTGTTGTTATTGTTTATTTGACGTTGTTTTTGTTGTTATTGTTGTTGTTTATTTGACGTTGCTGTTGTTGTTTATTTAATGTTGTTGTGGTTGTTTATTTGCCGTTGTTGTTGTTGTTGTTTATTTGACGTTGTTGTTGTTGTTATTTATTTGACGTTGTTGTTGTTGTTATTGTTTATTTGACGTTGTTGTTGTTGTTGTTTATATGTCGTTGTTGTCGTTGTTTATTTGACGTTGTTGTTGTTTAATTGACGTTGTTGTTGTTTTTGTTGTTGTTTATTTGACGTTGTTGTTGTTGCTTATTTGACGTTGTTGTAATTGTTGTTGTTTATTTGACGTTGTTGTTGTTGTTGTTTATTTGACGTTGTTGTTGTTGTTGTTTATTTGACGTTGTTTTTGTTGTTATTGTTGTTGTTTATTTGACGTTGTTGTTGTTGTTTATTTAATGTTGTTGTTGTTGTTTATTTGACGTTGTTGTTGTTGTTTATTTGACGTTGTTGTTGTTATTTATTTGACGTTGTTGTTGTTGTTATTGTTTATTTGACGTTGTTGTTGTTGTTGTTGTTTATATGACGTTGTTGTCGTTGTTTATTCGACGTTGTTGTTGTTTATTTGACGTTGTTGTTGTTATTGTTGTTGTTTATTTGACGTTGTTGTTGTTGCTTATTTGACGTTGTTGTAATTGTTGTTGTTTATTTGACGTTGTTGTTGTTGTTGTTGTTTATTTGACGTTGTTGTTGTTGTTGTTGTTGTTGTTTATTTGACGTTGTTGTTGTTGTTGTTGTTTATCTGACGTTGTTGTTGTTGTTAACGTTGTTGTTGTTGTTGTTGTTTATTTGACGTTGTTGTTGTTGTTTATTTGACGTTGTTAATGTTGTTGACGTTGTTGTTGCTGTTGTTTATTTCACGTTGTTGTTGTTGTTGTTTATTTGACGTTGTTGTTGTTGTTTATTTGACGTTGTTGTTGTTATTTGACGTTATTGTTGTTGTATTTGTTGTTGTTGTTGTTTATTTCACGTTGTTGTTGTTGTTGTTTATTTGACGTTATTGTTGTTGTTTATTTGACGTTGTTATTGTTGTTGTTGTTGTTTATTTGACATTTTTGTTGTTGTTGTTGACGTTGTTGTTGTTGTTGTTGTTTATTTGACGTTGTTGTTGTTGTTTTTGTTTATTTAACGTTGTTAATGTTGTTGACATTGTAGTTGTTGTTTTTGTTGTTTATTTGACGTTGTTGTTGTTGTTGTTGTTGTTATTGTTGGTGTTGTTATTGTTGTTGTTGTTTATTTGACGGTGTTGTTGTTGTTTATTTGACGTTGTTGTTGTTGTTTATTTGACGTTGTTGTTGTTGTTGACGTTGTTGTTGTTGTTTATTTGATGGTGTTGTTGTTGTTTATTTGACATTGTTGTTGTTGTTGTTGACGTTGTTGTTGTTGTTTATTTGATGTTGTTGTTGTTGTTTATTTGACATTGTTGTTGTTGTTATTTATTTGACGTTGTTGTTGTTGTTTATTTGACGTTGTTGTTGTTGGCCTTGTTGTTGTTGTTGTTTAATTGACCTTTTTTTTATGTTGTTGATGCTGTTGTTGTTTTTGTTGTTGTTTATTTGACGTTGTTGTTGTTGTTTATTTGACGTTGTTATTGTTGTTTATTTGACGTTGTGATTGTTATTTGACGATGTTGTTATTGTTGTTGTTGTATTTGTTGTTGTTGCTTATTTGACGTTGATGTTATTGTTGACGTTGTTGTTGTTGTTTATTTGACGTTGTAGTTGTTGTTTATTTGATGTTGTTTTAGTTGTTGTTGTTTATTTGACGTTGTTGTTGTTTATTTGATGTTGTTGTTATTGTTTACATAGTTGTTGTTGTTGTTTATTTAACGTTGTTGTTGTTGTTGTTGACATTGTTGTTGTTGTTTATTTGATGTTGTTGTTGTTGTTTATTTGACGTTGTTGTTGTTGTTGTTGACATTGTTGTTGTTGTTTATTTGACGTTGTTGTTGTTGTTTATTTGACATTGTTGTTGTTGTTGTTTATTTGACATTGTTGTTGTTGTTGTTGTTGACGTTGTTGTTGTTGTTGTTTATTTGATGTTGTTTTAGTTTTTGTTGTTGTTTATTTGACGTTGTTGTGGTTGTTTATTTGACATTGTTGTTGTTGACATTGTTGCTGTTGTTGTTTATTTGAGGTTGTTGTTGTTGACGTTGTTGTTGTTGTTTATTTGACGTTGTTGTTGTTGTTAACATTGTTTTTGTTGTTTATTTGATGTTGTTGTTGTTTATTTGACATTGTTGTTGTTGTTGACGTTGTTGTTATTGTTGTTGTTTTTTATTTGACATTGTTGTTGTTGTTGACGTTGTTGGTGTTGTTGTTTATTTGACGTTGTTGTTTTTGTTGTTGTTGTTTATTTGACGTTGTTTTAGTTGTTGTTTATTTGACGTTGTTGTTGTTGTTTATTTGACGTTGTTGTTGTTGACATTGTTGTTGTTGTTGTTTATTTGACGTTGTTGTTGTTGTTTATTTGACGTAGTTGTTGTTGTCGACGTTGTTGTTATTGTTGTTGTTGTTTATTTGACGTTTTTGTTGTTGTTGTTGTTGTTGTTGTTTATTTGACGTTGTTGTTGTTGTTGTTTATTTGACGTTGTTGTTATTGTTTATTTGACGTTGTTTTTGTTATTATTGTTGTTGTTTATTTGACGTTGTTGTTGTTGTTTATTTAATGTTGTTGTTGTTGTTGTTTATTTGACGTTGTTGTTGTTGTTGTTTATTTGACGTTGTTGTTGTTGTTATTTATTTGACATTGTTGTTGTTATTGTTTATTTGACATTGTTGTTGTTGTTGTTTATTTGATGTTGTTGTCGTTGTTTATTTGACGTTGTTGTTGTTTATTTGACGTTGTTGTTGTTATTGTTGTTGTTTATTTGACGTTGTTGTTGTTGCTTATTTGACGTTGTTGTAATTGTTGTTGTTTATTTGACGTTGTTGTTGTTGTTGTTTATTTGACGTTGTTGTTGTTGTTGTTTATTTGACGTTGTTGTTGTTGTTGTTTATCTGACGTTGTTGTTGTTATCGTTGTTGTTGTTGTTTATTTGACGTTGTTGTTATTGTTTATTTGACGTTGTTAATGTTGTTGACGTTGTTGTTGCTGTTGTTTATTTCACGTTGTTTTTGTTGTTGTTGTTATTGTTGTTGTTGTTGTTGTTGTTTATTTGACGTTGTTGTTGTTTATTTGACGTTGTTGTTATTTGACGTTATTGTTGTTGTATTTGTTGTTTGTGTTGTTTATTTGACGTTGTTGTTATTGTTGTTTATTTGACGTTGTTGTTGTTGTTTATTTGACGTTATTGTTGTTGTTTATTTGACGTTATTCGTTGTTGTTGTTGTTGTTTATTTGACATTGTTGTTGTTGTTGTTGACGTTGTTGTTGTTGTTGTTGTTTATTTGACGTTGTTGTTGTTGTTTATTTAACGTTGTTAATGTTGTTGACATTGTTGTTGTTGTTTTTGTTGTTTATTTGACGTTGTTGTTGTTGTTGTTGTTATTGTTGGTGTTGTTATTGTTGTTGTTGTTTATTTGACGGTGTTGTTGTTGTTTATTTGACGTTGTTGTTGTTGTTGTTTATTTGATGTTGTTGTTGTTGTTGTTGACGTTGTTGTTGTTGTTGTCTATTTGATGGTGTTGTTGTTGTTTATTTGACATTGTTGTTGTTGTTGTTGACGTTATTGTTGTTGTTTATTTGATGTTATTGTTGTTGTTTATTTGACATTGTTGTTGTTGTTATTTATTTGACGTTGTTGTTGTTGCTTATTTGACGTTGTTGTTGTTGGCCTTGTTGTTGTTGTTGTTGTTTAATTGACTTTTTTTTATGTTGTTGATGTTGTTGTTGTTTTTGTTGTTGTTTATTTGACATTGTTGTTGTTGTTGTTTATTTGACGTTGTTATTGTTGTTTATTTGACGTTGTTTTTGTTATTTGACGATGTTGTTATTGTTGTTGTTGTATTTGTTGTTGTTGCTTATTTGACGTTGTTGTTATTGTTGACGTTGTTGTTGTTGTTTATTTGACGTTGTTGTTGTTGTTGTTTATTTGATGTTGTTTTAGTTGTTGTTGTTTATTTGACGTTGTTGTTGTTTATTTGATGTTGTTGTTATTGTTTACATAGTTGTTGTTGTTGTTTATTTGACGTTGTTGTTGTTGTTGACATTGTTGTTGTTGTTTATTTGATGTTGTTGTTGTTGTTGTTGTTTATTTGACGTTGTTGTTGTTGTTGGCATTGTTGTTGTTGTTTATTTGACGTTGTTGTTGTTGTTTATTTGACATTGTTGTTGTTGTTGAAGTTGTTGTTGTTTATTTGACATTGTTGTTATTGTTGTTGTTGACGTTGTTGTTGTTGTTGTTGTTTATTTGATGTTGTTTTAGTTTTTGTTGTTGTTTATTTGACGTTGTTGTTGTTGTTTATTTGACATTGTTGTTGTTGACATTGTTGCTGTTGTTGTTTATTTAACGTTGTTGTTGTTGACGTTGTTGTTGTTGTTTATTTGACGTTGTTGTTGTTGTTTATTTGACGTTGTTGTTGTTGTTGTTGACATTGTTGTTGTTGTTTATTTGACGTTGTTGTTGTTTATTTGACATTGTTGTTGTTGTTGACGTTGTTGTTATTGTTGTTGTTGTTTATTTGACATTGTTGTTGTTGTTGATGTTGTTGGTGTTGTTGTTTATTTGACGTTGTTGTTTTTGTTGTTGTTGTTTATTTGACGTTGTTTTAGTTGTTGTTTATTTGACGTTGTTATTGTTGTTTATTTGACGTTGTTGTTGTTGACATTGTTGCTGTTGTTGTTTATTTGACGTTGTTGTTGTTGTTTATTTGACGTAGTTGTTGTTGTTGACGTTGTTGTTATTGTTGTTGTTGTTTATTTGACGTTTTTGTTGTTGTTGTTGTTGTTATTGTTGTTGTTTATTTGACGTTGTTGTTGTTGTTGTTTATTTGACGTTGTTGTTATTGTTTATTTGACGTTGTTTTTGTTGTTATTGTTGTTGTTTATTTGACATTGTTGTTGTTGTTTATTTAATGTTGTTGTTGTTGTTGTTGTTTATTTGACGTTGTTGTTGTTGTTTATTTGACGTTGTTGTTGTAATTTATTTGACGTTGTTGTTGTTGTTATTGTTTATTTGACGTTGTTGTTGTTGTTTATTTGACGTTATTGTCGTTGTTTATTTGACATTGTTGTTGTTTATTTGACGTTGTTGTTGTTATTGTTGTTGTTTATTTGACGTTGTTGTTGTTGCTTATTTGACGTTGTTGTAATTGTTGTTGTTTATTTGACGTTGTTGTTGTTGTTGTTGTTGTTGTTTATTTGACGTTGTTGTTGTTGTTGTTTATCTGACGTTGTTGTTGTTGTTAACGTTGTTGTTGTTGTTGTTGTTGTTGTTTATTTGACGTTGTTGTTGTTGTTTATTTGACGTTGTTAATGTTGTTGACGTTGTTGTTGCTGTTGTTTATTTCACGTTGTTGTTGTTGTTGTTGTTATTGTTGTTGTTGTTGTTTATTTGACGTTGTTGTTGTTGTTTATTTGACGTTGTTGTTGTTATTTGACGTTATTATTGTTGTATTTGTTGTTGTTGTTGTTTATTTGACGTTGTTGTTGTTGTTTATTTGACGTTATAGTTGTTGTTTATTTGACGTTGTTATTGTTGTTGTTGTTGTTTATTTGACATTGTTGTTGTTGTTGACGTTGTTGTTGTTGTTGTTTATTTGACGTTGTTGTTGTTGTTGTTTATTTAACGTTGTTAATGTTGTTGACATTGTAGTTGTTGTTTTTGTTATTTATTTGACGTTGTTGTTGTTGTTGTTGTTATTGTTGGTGTTGTTATTGTTGTTGTTGTTTATTTGACGGTGTTGTTGTTGTTTATTTGACGTTGTTGTTGTTTATTTGACGTTGTTGTTGTTGTTGACGTTGTTGTTGTTGTTTATTTGATGGTGTTGTTGTTGTTTATTTGACATTGTTGTTGTTGTTGTTGACGTTGTTGTTGTTGTTTATTTGATGTTGTTGTTGTTGTTTATTTGACATTGTTGTTGTTGTTATTTATTTGACGTTGTTGTTGTTGTTTATTTGACGTTGTTGTTGTTGGCCTTGTTGTTGTTGTTTAATTGACGTTTTTTTATGTTGTTGATGCTGTTGTTGTTTTTGTTGTTGTTTATTTGACGTTGTTGTTGTTGTTTATTTGACGTTGTTATTGTTGTTTATTTGACGTTGTTTTTGTTATTTGATGATGTTGTTATTGTTGTTGTTGTATTTGTTGTTGTTGCTTATTTGACGTTGTTGTTATTGTTGACGTTGTTGTTGTTGTTTATTTGACGTTGTTGTTGTTTTGTTGTTTATTTGATGTTGTTTTAGTTGTTGTTGTTTATTTGACGTTGTTGTTGTTTATTTGATGTTGTTGTTATTGTTTACATAGTTGTTGTTGTTGTTTATTTGACGTTGTTGTTGTTGTTGACATTGCTGTTGTTGTTTATTTGATGTTGTTGTTGTTGTTTATTTGATGTTGTTGTTGTTGTTGACATTGTTGTTGTTGTTTATTTGACGTTGTTGTTGTTGTTTATTTGACATTGTTGTTGTTGTTGACGTTGTTGTTGTTGTTTATTTGACATTGTTGTTGTTGTTGTTGTTGACGTTGTTGTTGTTGTTTATTTGATGTTGTTTTAGTTTTTGTTGTTGTTTATTTGACGTTGTTGTTGTTGTTTATTTGACATTGTTGTTGTTGACATTGTTGTTGCTGTTGTTTATTTGACGTTGTCGTTGTTGACGTTGTTGTTGTTGTTTATTTGACGTTGTTGTTGTTGTTTATTTGACGTTGTTGTTGTTGTTGACATTGTTTTTGTTGTTTATTTGACGTTGTTGTTGTTTATTTGACATTGTTGTTGTTGTTGACGTTGTTGTTATTGTTGTTGTTTTTTATTTGACATTGTTGTTGTTGTTGACGTTGTTGGTGTTGTTGTTTATTTGACGTTGTTGTTTTTGTTGTTGTTGTTTATTCGACGTTGTTTTAGTTGTTGTTTATTTGACGTTGTTGTTGTTGTTTATTTGACGTTGTTGTTGTTGACATTGTTGCTGTTGTTGTTTATTTGACGTTGTTGTTGTTGTTTATTTGACGTAGTTGTTGTTGTTGACGTTGTTGTTATTGTTGTTGTTGTTTATTTGACGTTTTTGTTGTTGTTGTTGTTTATTTGACGTTGTTGTTGTTGTTTATTTGACGTTGTTGTTATTGTTTATTTGACGTTGTTTTTGTTGTTATTGTTGTTGTTTATTTGACGTTGTTGTTGTTGTTTATTTAATGTTGTTGTTGTTGTTTATTTGCCGTTGTTGTTGTTGTTGTTTATTTGACGTTGTTGTTGTTGTTATTTATTTGACGTTGTTGTTGTTGTTATTGTTTATTTGACGTTGTTGTTGTTGTTGTTTATTTGTCGTTGTTGTCGTTGTTTATTTGATGTTGTTGTTGTTTATTTGACGTTGTTGTTGTTTTTGTTGTTGTTTATTTGACGTTGTTGTTGTTGCTTATTTGACGTTGTTGTAATTGTTGTTGTTTATTTGACGTTGTTGTTGTTGTTTATTTGACGTTGTTGTTGTTGTTGTTTATTTGACGTTGTTGTTGTTGTTTATCTGACGTTGTTGTTGTTTTTGACGTTGTTGTTGTTGTTGTTGTTTATTTGACGTTGTTGTTGTTGTTTATTTGACGTTGTTAATGTTGTTAACGTTGTTGTTGCTGTTGTTTATTTCACGTTGTTGTTGTTGTTGTTGTTATTGTTGTTGTTGTTGTTGTTGTTGTTTATTTGACGCTGTTGTTGTTGTTTATTTGACGTTGTTGTTGTTATTTGACGTTATTGTTGTTGTATTTGTTGTTGTTGTTGTTTATTTGACGTTGTTGTTGTTGTTTATTTGACGTTATTGTTGTTGTTTATTTGACGTTGTTATTGTTGTTGTTGTTATTTATTTGACGTTGTTGTTGTTGTTGACGTTGTTGTTGTTGTTGTTTATTTGACGTTGTTGTTGTTGTTGTTGTTTATTTAACGTTGTTAATGTTGTTGACATTGTTGTTGTTCTTTTTGTTGTTTATTTGACGTTGTTGATGTTGTTTATTTGACGTAGTTGTTGTTGTTGACGTTGTTGTTATTGTTGTTGTTGTTTATTTGACGTTTTTGTTGTTGTTGTTGTTGTTATTGTTGTTGTTTATTTGACGTTGTTGTTGTTGTTGTTTATTTGACGTTGTTGTTATTGTTTATTTGACGTTGTTTTTGTTGTTATTGTTGTTGTTTATTTGACATTGTTGTTGTTGTTTATTTAATGTTGTTGTTGTTGTTGTTGTTTATTTGACGTTGTTGTTGTTGTTTATTTGACGTTGTTGTTGTAATTTATTTGACGTTGTTGTTGTTGTTATTGTTTATTTGACGTTGTTGTTGTTGTTTATTTGACGTTATTGTCGTTGTTTATTTGACATTGTTGTTGTTTATTTGACGTTGTTGTTGTTATTGTTGTTGTTTATTTGACGTTGTTGTTGTTGCTTATTTGACGTTGTTGTAATTGTTGTTGTTTATTTGACGTTGTTGTTGTTGTTGTTGTTGTTTATTTGACGTTGTTGTTGTTGTTGTTTATCTGACGTTGTTGTTGTTGTTAACGTTGTTGTTGTTGTTGTTGTTGTTTATTTGACGTTGTTGTTGTTGTTTATTTGACGTTGTTAATGTTGTTGACGTTGTTGTTGCTGTTGTTTATTTCACGTTGTTGTTGTTGTTGTTGTTATTGTTGTTGTTGTTGTTTATTTGACGTTGTTGTTGTTGTTTATTTGACGTTGTTGTTGTTATTTGACGTTATTATTGTTGTATTTGTTGTTGTTGTTGTTTATTTGACGTTGTTGTTGTTGTTGTTTATTTGACGTTATTGTTGTTGTTTATTTGACGTTGTTATTGTTGTTGTTGTTGTTTATTTGACATTGTTGTTGTTGTTGACGTTGTTGTTGTTGTTGTTTATTTGACGTTGTTGTTGTTGTTGTTTATTTAACGTTGTTAATGTTGTTGACATTGTAGTTGTTGTTTTTGTTATTTATTTGACGTTGTTGTTGTTGTTGTTGTTATTGTTGGTGTTGTTATTGTTGTTGTTGTTTATTTGACGGTGTTGTTGTTGTTTATTTGACGTTGTTGTTGTTTATTTGACGTTGTTGTTGTTGTTGACGTTGTTGTTGTTGTTTATTTGATGGTGTTGTTGTTGTTTATTTGACATTGTTGTTGTTGTTGTTGACGTTGTTGTTGTTGTTTATTTGATGTTGTTGTTGTTGTTTATTTGACATTGTTGTTGTTGTTATTTATTTGACGTTGTTGTTGTTGTTTATTTGACGTTGTTGTTGTTGGCCTTGTTGTTGTTGTTTAATTGACGTTTTTTTATGTTGTTGATGCTGTTGTTGTTTTTGTTGTTGTTTATTTGACGTTGTTGTTGTTGTTTATTTGACGTTGTTATTGTTGTTTATTTGACGTTGTTTTTGTTATTTGACGATGTTGTTATTGTTGTTGTTGTATTTGTTGTTGTTGCTTATTTGACGTTGTTGTTATTGTTGACGTTGTTGTTGTTGTTTATTTGACGTTGTTGTTGTTTTGTTGTTTATTTGATGTTGTTTTAGTTGTTGTTGTTTATTTGACGTTGTTGTTGTTTATTTGATGTTGTTGTTATTGTTTACATAGTTGTTGTTGTTGTTTATTTGACGTTGTTGTTGTTGTTGACATTGCTGTTGTTGTTTATTTGATGTTGTTGTTGTTGTTTATTTGATGTTGTTGTTGTTGTTGACATTGTTGTTGTTGTTTATTTGACGTTGTTGTTGTTGTTTATTTGACATTGTTGTTGTTGTTGACGTTGTTGTTGTTGTTTATTTGACATTGTTGTTGTTGTTGTTGTTGACGTTGTTGTTGTTGTTTATTTGATGTTGTTTTAGTTTTTGTTGTTGTTTATTTGACGTTGTTGTTGTTGTTTATTTGACATTGTTGTTGTTGACATTGTTGCTGCTGTTGTTTATTTGACGTTGTCGTTGTTGACGTTGTTGTTGTTGTTTATTTGACGTTGTTGTTGTTGTTTATTTGACGTTGTTGTTGTTGTTGACATTGTTTTTGTTGTTTATTTGACGTTGTTGTTGTTTATTTGACATTGTTGTTGTTGTTGACGTTGTTGTTATTGTTGTTGTTTTTTATTTGACATTGTTGTTGTTGTTGACGTTGTTGGTGTTGTTGTTTATTTGACGTTGTTGTTTTTGTTGTTGTTGTTTATTCGACGTTGTTTTAGTTGTTGTTTATTTGACGTTGTTGTTGTTGTTTATTTGACGTTGTTGTTGTTGACATTGTTGCTGTTGTTGTTTATTTGACATTGTTGTTGTTGTTTATTTGACGTAGTTGTTGTTGTTGACGTTGTTGTTATTGTTGTTGTTGTTTATTTGACGTTTTTGTTGTTGTTGTTATTGTTGTTTATTTGACGTTGTTATTGTTTATTTGACGTTGTTGTTATTGTTTATTTGACGTTGTTTTTGTTGTTATTGTTGTTGTTTATTTGACGTTGTTTTGTTGTTTATTTAATGTTGTTGTTGTTTATTTGCCGTTGTTGTTGTTGTTGTTTATTTGACTTTGTTGTTGTTGTTATTTATTTGACGTTGTTGTTGTTGTTATTGTTTATTTGACGTTGTTGTTGTTGTTGTTTATTTGACGTTGTTGTCGTTGGTTATTTGACGTTGTTGTTGTTTATTTGACGTTGTTCTTGATATTGTTGTTGTTTATTTGACGTTGTTGTTGTTGCTTATTTGACGTTGTTGTAATTATTGTTGTTTATTTAACGTTGTTGTTGTTGTTGTTTATTTGACGTTGTTATTGTTGTTGTTTATTTGACGTTGTTTTTGTTGTTGTTTATTTGACGTTGTTGTTGTTGTTTATCTGACGTTGTTGTTGTTGTTGACGTTGTTGTTGTTGTTGTTGTTCATTTGACGTTGTTGTTGTTGTTTATTTGACGTTGTTAATGTTGTTGACGTTGTTATTGCTGTTGTTTATTTGACGTTGTTGTTGTTGTTTATTTGACATTGTTGTTGTTGACATTGTTGTTGTTGTTTATTTGACGTTGATGTTGTTGACGTTGTTGTTGTTGTTTATTTGACGTTGTTGTTGTTGTTTATTTGACGTTGTTGTTGTTGTTGACATTGTTGTTGTTGTTTATTTGACATTGTTGTTGTTTATTTGACATTGTTGTTGTTGTTGACGTTGTTGTTATTGTTGTTGTTGTTTATTTGACATTGTTGTTGTTGTTGACGTTGTTGGTGTTGCTGTTTATTTGACGTTGTTGTTTTTGTTGTTGTTGTTTATTTGACGTTGTTTTAGTTATTGTTTATTTGACGTTGTTGTTGTTGTTGTTTATTTGACGTTGTTGTTGTTGACATTGTTGCTGTTGTTGTTTATTTGACATTGTTGTTGTTGTTTATTTAACGTAGTTGTTGTTGTTGACGTTGTTGTTATTGTTGTTGTTGTTTATTTGACGTTTTTGTTGTTGTTGTTGTTGTTTATTTGACGTTGTTATTGTTGTTTATTTGACGTTGTTGTTATTGTTTATTTGACGTTGTTTTTGTTGTTATTGTTGTTGTTTATTTGACGTTGTTGTTGTTGTTTATTTAATGTTGTTGTCGTTTATTTGCCGTTGTTGTTGTTGTTGTTTATTTGACGTTGTTGTTGTTGTTATTTATTTGACGTTGTTGTTGTTGTTATTGTTTATTTGACGTTGTTGTTGTTGTTGTTTATATGTCGTTATTGTCGTTGTTTAATTGACGTTGTTGTTGTTTAATTGACGTTGTTATTGTTTTTGTTGTTGTTTATTTGATGTTGTTGTTGTTGCTTATTTGACGTTGTTGTAATTGTTGTTGTTTATTTGACGTTGTTGTTGTTGTTGTTTATTTGACGTTGTTGTTGTTGTTTATTTGACGTTGTTTTTGTTGTTATTGTTGTTGTTTATTTGACGTTGTTGTTGTTGTTTATTTAATGTTGTTGTTGTTGTTGTTTATTTGACGTTGTTGTTGTTGTTTATTTGACGTTGTTGTTATTGTTTATTTGACGTTGTTGTTGTTGTTGTTGTTTATATGACGTTGTTGTCGTTGTTTATTCGACGTTGTTGTTGTTTATTTGACGTTGTTGTTGTTATTGTTGTTGTTTATTTGACGTTGTTGTTGTTGCTTATTTGACGTTGTTGTAATTGTTGTTGTTTATTTGACGTTGTTGTTGTTGTTGTTTATTTGACGTTGTTGTTGTTGTTGTTGTTTATTTGACGTTGTTGTTGTTGTTGTTTATCTGACGTTGTTGTTGTTGTTAACGTTGTTGTTGTTGTTGTTGTTGTTTACTTGACGTTGTTGTTGTTGTTTATTTGACGTTGTTAATGTTGTTGACGTTGTTGTTGCTGTTGTTTATTTCACGTTGTTGTTGTTGTTGTTATTGTTGTTGTTGTTATTGTTTATTTGACGTTGTTGTTGTTGTTTATTTGACGTTGTTGTTGTTATTTGACGTTATTGTTGTTGTATTTGTTGTTGTTGTTGTTTATTTGACGTTGTTGTTGTTGTTGTTGTTTATTTGACGTTATTGTTGTTGTTTATTTGACGTTGTTATTGTTGTTGTTGTTGTTTATTTGACATTGTTGTTGTTGTTGTTGACGTTGTTGTTGTTGTTGTTTATTTGACGTTGTTGTCGTTGTTTATTTGACGTTGTTGTTGTTGTTTATTTGACGTTGTTGTTGTTATTGTTGTTGTTTATTTGACGTTGTTGTTGTTGCTTATTTGACGTTGTTGTAATTGTTGTTGTTTATTTGACGTTGTTGTTGTTGTTGTTTATTTGACGTTGTTGTTGTTGTTTATCTGACATTGTTGTTGTTGTTGACGTTGTTGTTGTTGTTGTTTATTTGACGTTGTTAATGTTGTTGACGTTGTTATTGTTGTTGTTTATTTGACGTTGTTGTTGTTGTTTATTTGACATTGTTGTTGTTGACATTGTTGTTGTTGTTTATTTGACGTTGTTGTTTTTGACGTTGTTGTTGTTGTTTATTTGACGTTGTTGTTGTTGTTGACATTGTTGTTGTTGTTGTTTATTTGACGTTGTTGTTGTTTATTTGACATTGTTATTGTTGTTGACGTTGTTGTTATTGTTGTTGTCGTTTATTTGACATTGTTGTTGTTGTTGACGTAGTTGGTGTTGTTGTTTATTTGACGTTGTTGTTTTTGTTGTTGTTGTTTATTTGACGTTGTTTTAGTTGTTGTTTATTTGACGTTGTTGTTGTTGTTTATTTGACGTTGTTGTTGTTGACATTGTTGCTGTTGTTGTTTATTTGACGTTGTTGTTGTTGTTTATTTGACGTAGTTGTTGTTGTTGACGTTGTTGTTATTGTTGTTGTTGTTTATTTGACGTTTTTGTTGTTGTTGTTGTTTATTTGACGTTGTTGTTGTTGTTTATTTGACGTTGTTGTTATTGTTTATTTGACGTTGTTTTTGTTGTTATTGTTGTTGTTTATTTGACGTTGTTGTTGTTGTTTATTTAATGTTGTTGTTGTTGTTTATTTGCCGTTGTTGTTGTTGTTGTTTATTTGACGTTGTTGTTGTTGTTATTTATTTGACGTTGTTGTTGTTGTTATTGTTTATTTGACGTTGTTGTTGTTGTTGTTTATTTGTCGTTGTTGTCGTTGTTTATTTGATGTTGTTGTTGTTTATTTGACGTTGTTGTTGTTTTTGTTGTTGTTTATTTGACGTTGTTGTTGTTGCTTATTTGACGTTGTTGTAATTGTTGTTGTTTATTTGACGTTGTTGTTGTTGTTGTTTATTTGACGTTGTTGTTGTTGTTGTTTATTTGACGTTGTTGTTGTTGTTTATCTGACGTTGTTGTTGTTTTTGACGTTGTTGTTGTTGTTGTTGTTTATTTGACGTTGTTGTTGTTGTTTATTTGACGTTGTTAATGTTGTTAACGTTGTTGTTGCTGTTGTTTATTTCACGTTGTTGTTGTTGTTGTTGTTATTGTTGTTGTTGTTGTTGTTGTTGTTTATTTGACGCTGTTGTTGTTGTTTATTTGACGTTGTTGTTGTTATTTGACGTTATTGTTGTTGTATTTGTTGTTGTTGTTGTTTATTTGACGTTGTTGTTGTTGTTTATTTGACGTTATTGTTGTTGTTTATTTGACGTTGTTATTGT
The DNA here is from genome assembly GCA_948472305.1 of Vicia faba. Lineage (NCBI taxonomy): Eukaryota > Viridiplantae > Streptophyta > Magnoliopsida > Fabales > Fabaceae > Vicia > Vicia faba. Next base: position 460,166,947 of record OX451740.1, read on the forward strand.
TGTTGTTGTTATTTATTTGACGTTGTTGTTGTTGTTGACGTTGTTGTTGTTGTTATTTATTTGACGTTGTTGTTGTTGTTGTTTATTTAACGTTGTTAATGTTGTTGACATTGTTGTTGTTCTTTTTGTTGTTTATTTGACGTTGTTGATTTTGTTGTTATTGTTGGTGTTGTTATTGTTGTTGTTGTTTATTTGACGGTGTTGTTGTTGTTTATTTGACGTTGTTGTTGTTGTTGTTGTTGTTTACTTGACGTTGTTGTTGTTGTTGACGTTGTTGTTGTTGTTGTTTATTTGATGGTATTGTTGTTGTTTATTTGACATTGTTGTTGTTGTTGTTGTTGACGTTGTTGTTGTTTATTTGATGTTGTTGTTGTTGTTTATTTGACATTGTTGTTGTTGTTATTTATTTGACGTTGTTGTTGTTGTTTATTTGACGTTGTTGTTGTTGGCCTTGTTGTTGTTGTTGTTGTTTAATTGACGTTTTTTTTATGTTGTTGATGTTGTTGTTGTTTTTGTTGTTGTTTATTTGACGTTGTTGTTGTTGTTTATTTGACGTTGTTATTGTTGTTTATTTGACGTTGTTTTTGTTATTTGACGATGTTGTTATTGTTGTTGTTGTATTTGTTGTTGTGACTTATTTGACGTTGTTGTTATTGTTGACGTTGTTGTTTATTTGACGTTGACGTTGTTGTTGTTTATTTGACGTTGTTTTAGTTGTTGTTTATTTGACGTTGTTGTTGTTGTTTATTTGACGTTGTTGTTGTTGACATTGTTGCTGTTGTTGTTTATTTGACGTTGTTGTTGTTGTTTATTTAATGTTGTTGTTGTTGTTTATTTGCCGTTGTTGTTGTTGTTTATTTGACGTTGTTGTTGTTGTTATTTATTTGACGTTGTTGTTGTTGTTATTGTTTATTTGACGTTGTTGTTGTTGTTTATTTGATGTTGTTGTCGTTGTTTATTTGACGTTGTTGTTGTTTATTTGACGTTGTTGTTGTTTTTGTTGTTGTTTATTTGACGTTGTTGTTGTTGCTTATTTGACGTTGTTGTAATTGTTGTTGTTTATTTGACGTTGTTGTTGTTGTTGTTGTTTATTTGACGTTGTTGTTGTTGTTGTTGTTGTTGTTTATTTGACGTTGTTGTTGTTGTTTATTTGACGTTGTTGTTGTTGGTGACGTTGTTGTTGTTGTTGTTTATTTGACGTTGTTGTTGTTGTTTATTTGACGTTGTTGTTGTTGTTTATTTGACGTTGTTAATGTTGTTGACGTTGTTGTTGCTGTTGTTTATTTCACGTTGTTGTTGTTGTTGTTGTTTATTTGACGTTGTTGTTGTTGTTTATTTGACGTTGTTGTTGTTATTTGACGTTATTGTTGTTGTATTTGTTGTTGTTGTTGTTTATTTGACGTTGTTGTTGTTGTTGTTTATTTGACATTATTGTTGTTGTTTATTTGACGTTGTTATTGTTGTTGTTGTTGTTTATTTGACGTTGTTGTTGTTGTTGACGTTGTTGTTGTTGTTGTTTATTTGACGTTGTTGTTGTTGTTGTTTATTTAACGTTGTTAATGTTGTTGACATTGTTGTTGTTCTTTTTGTTGTTTATTTGACGTTGTTGTTGTTGTTGTTGTTGTTTATTTGACGGTGTTGTTGTTGTTTATTTGACGTTGTTGTTGTTGTTTACTTGACGTTGTTGTTGTTGTTGACGTTGTTGTTGTTGTTTATTTGATGGTGTTGTTGTTATTTATTTGACATTGTTGTTGTTGTTGTTGACGTTGTTGTTGTTGTTTATTTGGTGTTGTTGTTGTTGTTTATTTGACATTGTTGTTGTTGTTATTTATTTGACGTTGTTGTTGTTGTTTATTTGACGTTGTTGTTGTTGGCCTTGTTGTTGTTGTTGTTGTTGTTTAATTGACGTTTCTTTTATGTTGTTGATGTTGTTGTTGTTTTTGTTGTTGTTTATTTGACGTTGTTGTTGTTGTTTATTTGACGTTGTTATTGTTGTTTATTTGACATTGTTTTTGTTATTTGACGATGTTGTTATTGTTGTTGTTGTATTTGTTGTTGTTGCTTATTTGACGTTGTTGTTATTGTTGACGTTGTTGTTGTTGTTTATTTGACGTTGTTGTTGTTGTTGTTTATTTGATGTTGTTTTAGTTGTTGTTGTTTATTTGACGTTGTTGTTATTTATTTGATGTTGTTGTTATTGTTTACATAGTTGTTGTTGTTGTTTATTTGACATTGTTTTTGTTGTTGACATTGTTGTTGTTGTTGTTTATTTGATGTTGTTGTTGTTGTTGTTTATTTGACGTTGTTGTTGTTGTTGACATTGTTGTTGTTGTTTATTTGACGTTGTTGTTGTTGTTTATTTGACATTGTTGTTGTTGTTGTTGACGTTGTTGTTGTTGTTTATTTGACATTGTTGTTGTTGACATTGTCGCTGTTGTTGTTTATTTGACGTTGTTGTTGTTGTTTATTTGACGTAGTTGTTGTTGTTGACGTTTTTGTTATTGTTGTTGTTGTTTATTTGACGTTTTTGTTGTTGTTTATTTGACGTTGTTGTTGTTGTTTATTTGACGTTGTTGTTATTGTTTAATTGACGTTGTTTTTGTTGTTATTGTTGTTGTTTATTTGACGTTGTTGTTGTTGTTTATTTTATGTTGTTGTTGTTTATTTGCCGTTGTTGTTGTTGTTGTTTATTTGACGTTGTTGTTGTTGTTATTTATTTGACGTTGTTGTTGTTGTTTATTTGACGTTGTTGTCGTTGTTTATTTGACGTTGTTGTTGTTTATTTGACGTTATTGTTGTTGCTTATTTGACGTTGTTGTAATTGTTGTTGTTTATTTGACGTTGTTGTTGTTTATTTGACGTTGTTGTTGTTGTTTATCTGACGTTGTTGTTGTTGTTGACGTTGTTGTTGTTGTTGTTTATTTGACGTTGTTGTTGCTGTTTATTTGACGTTGTTAATGTTGTTGACGTTGTTGTTGCTGTTGTTTATTTGACGTTGTTGTTGTTGTTTATTTGACATTGTTGTTGTTGACATTGTTGCTGTTGTTGTTTATTTGACGTTGTTATTGTTGACGTTGTTGTTGTTGTTTATTTGACGATGTTGTTGTTGTTTATTTGACGTTGTTGTTGTTGTTGACATTGTTGTTGTTGTTTATTTGACGTTGTTGTTGTTTATTTGACATTGTTGTTGTTGTTGACGTTGTTGTTATTGTTGTTGTTGTTTATTTGACATTGTTGTTGTTGTTGACGTTGTTGGTGTTGTTGTTTATTTGACGTTGTTGTTTTTGTTGTTGTTGTTTATTTGACATTGTTTTAGTTGTTGTTTATTTGACGTTGTTGTTGTTGTTTATTTGACGTTGTTGTTGTTGACATTGTTGTTGTTGTTGTTTATTTGACGTTGTTGTTGTTGTTTATTTGACGTTGTTGTTGTTGTTGACATTGTTGTTGTTGTTTATTTGACGTTGTTGTTGTTTATTTGACATTGTTGTTGTTGTTGACGTTGTTGTTATTGTTGTTGTTGTTTATTTGACATTGTTGTTGTTGTTGACGTTGTTGGTGTTGTTGTTTATTTGACGTTGTTGTTTTTGTTGTTGTTGTTTATTTGACGTTGTTTTAGTTGTTGTTTATTTGACGTTGTTGTTGTTGTTATTTGTTTGACGTTGTTGTTGTTGTTATTGTTTATTTGACGTTGTTGTTGTTGTTTATTTGACGTTGTTGTCGTTGTTTATTTGACGTTGTTGTTGTTTATTTGACGTTGTTGTTGTTTTTGTTGTTGTTTATTTGACGTTGTTGTTGTTGCTTATTTGACGTTGTTGTAATTGTTGTTGTTTATTTGACGTTATTGTTGTTGTTGTTGTTTATTTGACGTTGTTGTTGTTGTTGTTGTTGTTGTTTATTTGACGTTGTTGTTGTTGTTTATCTGACGTTGTTGTTGTTGGTGACGTTGTTGTTGTTTATTTGACGTTGTTGTTGTTGTTTATTTGACGTTGTTAATGTTGTTGACGTTGTTGTTGCTGTTGTTTATTTCACGTTGTTGTTGTTGTTGTTGTTATTGTTGTTGTTGTTGTTGTTGTTTATTTGACGTTGTTGTTGTTGTTTATTTGACATTGTTGTTGTTATTTGACGTTATTGTTGTTGTATTTGTTGTTGTTGTTGTTTATTTGACGTTGTTGTTGTTGTTGTTTATTTGACGTTATTGTTGTTGTTTATTTGACGTTGTTATTGTTGTTGTTGTTGTTTATTTGACGTTGTTGTTGTTGTTGACGTTGTTGTTGTTGTTGTTTATTTAACGTTGTTGTTGTTATTGTTTATTTAACGTTGTTAATGTTGTTGACATTGTTGTTGTTCTTTTTGTTGTTTATTTGACGTTGTTGTTGTTGTTGTTTATTTGACGGTGTTGTTGTTGTTTATTTGACGTTGTTGTTGTTGTTTACTTGACGTTGTTGTTGTTGTTGACGTTGTTGTTGTTGTTTTTTTGATGGTGTTGTTGTTATTTATTTGACACTGTTGTTGTTGTTGTTGACGTTGTTGTTGTTGTTTATTTGATGTTGTTGTTGTTGTTTATTAGACATTGTTGTTGTTGTTATTTATTTGACGTTGTTGTTGTTGTTTATTTGACGTTGTTGTTGTTGGCCTTGTTGTTGTTGTTGTTGTTTAATTGACGTTTTTTTTTATGTTGTTGATGTTGTTGTTGTTTTTGTTGTTGTTTATTTGACGTTGTTGTTGTTGTTTATTTGACGTTGTTATTGTTGTTTATTTGACGTTGTTTTTGTTATTTGACGATGTTGTTATTGTTGTTGTTGTATTTGTTGTTGTTGCTTATTTGACGTTGTTGTTATTGTTGACGTTGTTGTTGTTGTTTATTTGACGTTGTTGTTGTTGTTGTTTATTTGATGTTGTTTTAGTTGTTGTTGTTTATTTGACGTTGTTGTTGTTTATTTGATGTTGTTGTTATTGTTTACATAGTTGTTGTTGTTGTTTATTTGACGTTGTTGTTGTTGTTGACATTGTTGTTGTTGTTTATTTGATGTTGTTGTTGTTTATTTGACGCTGTTGTTGTTGTTGACATTGTTGTTGTTGTTTATTTGACGTTGTTGTTGTTGTTTATTTGACATTGTTGTTGTTGTTGTTGTTGACGTTGTTGTTGTTGTTTATTTGACATTGTTGTTGTTGACATTGTTGTTGTTGTTGTTTATTTGACGTTGTTGTTGTTGTTTATTTGACGTTGTTGTTGTTGTTGACGTTGTTGTTATTGTTGTTGTTGTTTATTTGACGTTTTTGTTGTTGTTGTTTTTGTTGTTGTTGTTTTTGTTGTTTATTTGACGTTGTTGTTGTTGTTTATTTGACGTTGTTGTTATTGTTTATTTGACGTTGTTTTTGTTGTTATTGTTGTTGTTTATTTGACGTTGTTGTTGTTGTTTATTTAATGTTGTTGTTGTTTATTTGCCGTTGTTGTTGTTGTTGTTTATTTGACGTTGTTGTTGTTGTTATTTATTTGACGTTGTTGTTGTTGTTATTGTTTATTTGACGTTGTTGTTGTTGTTATTTATTTGACGTTGTTGTCGTTGTTTATTTGACGTTGTTGTTGTTTATTTGACGTTGTTGTTGTTATTGTTGTTGTTTATTTGACGTTGTTGTTGTTGCTTATTTGACGTTGTTGTAATTGTTGTTGTTTATTTGACGTTGTTGTTGTTGTTGTTTATTTGACGTTGTTGTTGTTGTTGTTGTTGTTGTTTATTTGACGTTGTTGTTGTTGTTTATCTGACGTTGTTGTTGTTGTTGACGTTGTTGTTGTTGTTGTTGTTGTTTATTTGACGTTGTTGTTGTTGTTTATTTGACGTTGTTAATGTTGTTGACGTTGTTGTTGTTGTTGTTTATTTGACGTTGTTGTTGTTGTTTATTTGACATTATTGTTGTTGACATTGTTGCTGTTGTTGTTTATTTGACGTTGTTGTTGTTGACGTTGTTGTTGTTGTTTATTTGACGTTGTTGTTGTTGTTTATTTGACGTTGTTGTTGTTGTTGACATTGTTGTTGTTGTTTATTTGACGTTGTTGTTGTTTATTTGACATTGTTGTTTTTGTTGACGTTGTTGTTATTGTTGTTGTTGTTTATTTGACATTGTTGTTGTTGTTGACGTTGTTGGTGTTTTTGTTTATTTGACGTTGTTGTTTTTGTTGTTGTTGTTTATTTGACGTTGTTTTAGTTGTTGTTTATTTGACGTTGTTGTTGTTGTTTATTTGACGTTGTTGTTGTTGACATTGTTGCTGTTGTTGTTTATTTGACGTTGTTGTTGTTGATTATTTAATGTTGTTGTTGTTGTTTATTTGCCGTTGTTATTGTTGTTTATTTGACGTTGTTGTTGTTGTTATTTATTTGACGTTGTTGTTGTTGTTATTGTTTATTTGACGTTGTTGTTGTTGTTGTTTATTTGACGTTGTTGTCGTTGTTTATTTGACGTTGTTGTTGTTTATTTGACGTTGTTGTTGTTTTTGTTGTTGTTTATTTGACGTTGTTGTTGTTGCTTATTTGACGTTGTTGTAATTGTTGTTGTTTATTTGACGTTGTTGTTGTTGTTGTTGTTGTTTATTTGACGTTGTTGTTGTTGTTGTTGTTGTTTATTTGACGTTGTTGTTGTTGTTTATCTGACGTTGTTGTTGTTGGTGACGTTGTTGTTGTTTATTTGACGTTGTTGTTGTTGTTTATTTGACGTTGTTAATGTTGTTGACGTTGTTGTTGCTGTTGTTTATTTCACGTTGTTGTTGTTGTTGTTGTTATTGTTGTTGTTGTTGTTGTTTATTTGACGTTGTTGTTGTTGTTTATTTGACGTTGTTGTTGTTATTTGACGTTATTGTTGTTGTATTTGTTGTTGTTGTTGTTTATTTGACGTTGTTGTTGTTGTTGTTGTTGTTTATTTGACGTTATTGTTGTTGTTTATTTGACGTTGTTATTGTTGTTGTTGTTGTTTATTTGACGTTGTTGTTGTTGTTGACGTTGTTGTTGTTGTTGTTGTTGTTTATTTAACGTTGTTAATGTTGTTGACATTGTTGTTGTTCTTTTTGTTGTTTATTTGACGTTGTTGTTGTTGTTGTTTATTTGACGGTGTTGTTGTTGTTTATTTGACGTTGTTGTTGTTGTTTACTTGACGTTGTTGTTGTTGTTGTTTTTTTGATGGTGTTGTTGTTATTTATTTGACACTATTGTTGTTGTTGTTGACGTTGTTGTTGTTGTTTATTTGTTGTTGTTGTTGTTTATTAGACATTGTTGTTGTTGTTATTTATTTGACGTTGTTGTTGTTGTTTATTTGACGTTGTTGTTGTTGGCCTTGTTGTTGTTGTTGTTGTTTAATTGACGTTTTTTTTTATGTTGTTGATGTTGTTGTTGTTTTTGTTGTTGTTTATTTGACGTTGTTGTTGTTGTTTATTTGACGTTGTTATTGTTGTTTATTTGACGTTGTTTTTGTTATTTGACGATGTTGTTATTGTTGTTGTTGTATTTGTTGTTGTTGCTTATTTGACGTTGTTGTTATTGTTGACGTTGTTGTTGTTGTTTATTTGACGTTGTTGTTGTTGTTGTTTATTTGATGTTGTTTTAGTTGTTGTTGTTTATTTGACGTTGTTGTTGTTTATTTGATGTTGTTGTTATTGTTTACATAGTTGTTGTTGTTGTTGACATTGTTGTTGTTGTTTATTTGATGTTGTTGTTGTTTATTTGACGCTGTTGTTGTTGTTGACATTGTTGTTGTTGTTTATTTGACGTTGTTGTTGTTGTTTATTTGACATTGTTGTTGTTGTTGTTGTTGACGTTGTTGTTGTTGTTTATTTGACATTGTTGTTGTTGACATTGTTGTTGTTGTTGTTGTTTATTTGACGTTGTTGTTGTTGTTTATTTGACGTTGTTGTTGTTGTTGACGTTGTTGTTATTGTTGTTGTTGTTTATTTGACGTTTTTGTTGTTGTTGTTTTTGTTGTTGTTGTTTTTGTTGTTTATTTGACGTTGTTGTTTATTTGACGTTGTTGTTATTGTTTATTTGACGTTGTTTTTGTTGTTATTGTTGTTGTTTATTTGACGTTGTTGTTGTTGTTTATTTAATGTTGTTGTTGTTTATTTGCCGTTGTTGTTGTTGTTGTTTATTTGACGTTGTTGTTGTTGTTATTTATTTGACGTTGTTGTTGTTGTTATTGTTTATTTGACGTTGTTGTTGTTGTTTATTTGACGTTGTTGTCGTTGTTTTTTTGACGTTGTTGTTGTTTATTTGACGTTGTTGTTGTTATTGTTGTTGTTTATTTGACGTTGTTGTTGTTGCTTATTTGACGTTGTTGTAATTGTTGTTGTTTATTTGACGTTGTTGTTGTTGTTGTTTATTTGACGTTGTTGTTGTTGTTGTTTATTTGACGTTGTTGTTGTTGTTTATCTGACGTTGTTGTTGTTGTTGACGTTGTTGTTGTTGTTGTTGTTGTTTATTTGACGTTGTTGTTGTTGTTTATTTGACGTTGTTAATGTTGTTGACGTTGTTGTTGTTGTTGTTTATTTGACGTTGTTGTTGTTGTTTATTTGACATTATTGTTGTTGACATTGTTGCTGTTGTTGTTTATTTGACGTTGTTGTTGTTGACGTTGTTGTTGTTGTTTATTTGACGTTGTTGTTGTTGTTGTTTATTTGACGTTGTTGTTGTTGTTGACATTGTTGTTGTTGTTTATTTGACGTTGTTGTTGTTTATTTGACATTGTTGTTTTTGTTGACGTTGTTGTTATTGTTGTTGTTGTTTATTTGACATTGTTGTTGTTGTTGACGTTGTTGGTGTTGTTGTTTATTTGACGTTGTTGTTTTTGTTGTTGTTGTTTATTTGACGTTGTTTTAGTTGTTGTTTATTTGACGTTGTTGTTGTTGTTTATTTGACGTTGTTGTTGTTGACATTGTTGCTGTTGTTGTTTATTTGACGTTGTTGTTGTTGTTTATTTAATGTTGTTGTTGTTGTTTATTTGCCGTTGTTGTTGTTGTTTATTTGACGTTGTTGTTGTTGTTATTTATTTGACGTTGTTGTTGTTGTTATTGTTTATTTGACGTTGTTGTTGTTGTTGTTTATTTGACGTTGTTGTCGTTGTTTATTTGACGTTGATGTTGTTTATTTGACGTTGTTGTTGTTTTTGTTGTTGTTTATTTGACGTTGTTATTGTTGCTTATTTGACGTTATTGTAATTGTTGTTGTTTATTTGACGTTGTTGTTGTTGTTGTTGTTTATTTGACGTTGTTGTTGTTGTTGTTGTTTATTTGACGTTGTTGTTGTTGTTTATCTGACGTTGTTGTTGTTGGTGACGTTGTTGTTGTTGTTGTTTATTTGACGTTGTTGTTGTTGTTTATTTGACGTTGTTAATGTTGTTGACGTTGTTGTTGCTGTTGTTTATTTCCCGTTGTTGTTGTTGTTGTTGTTGTTGTTGTTATTGTTGTTGTTGTTGTTGTTTATTTGACGTTGTTGTTGTTGTTTATTTGACGTTGTTGTTGTTATTTGACGTTATTGTTGTTGTATTTGTTGTTGTTGTTGTTTATTTGACGTTGTTGTTGTTGTTGTTTATTTGACGTTATTGTTGTTGTTTATTTGACGTTGTTATTGTTGTTGTTGTTGTTTATTTGACGTTGTTGTTGTTGTTGTTTATTTGACGTTGTTGTTGTTGTTGTTTATTTAACGTTGTTAATGTTGTTGACATTGTTGTTGTTCTTTTTGTTGTTTATTTGACGTTGTTGTTGTTGTTGTTTATTTGACGGTGTTGTTGTTGTTTATTTGACGTTGTTGTTGTTGTTTACTTGACGTTGTTGTTGTTGTTGACGTTGTTGTTGTTGTTTATTTGATGGTGTTGTTGTTATTTATTTGACATTGTTGTTGTTGTTGTTGACGTTGTTGTTGTTGTTTATTTGATGTTGTTGTTGTTGTTTATTTGACATTGTTGTTGTTGTTATTTATTTGACGTTGTTGTTGTTGTTTATTTGACGTTGTTGTTGTTGGCCTTGTTGTTGTTGTTGTTGTTGTTTAATTGACGTTTTTTTTATGTTGTTGATGTTGTTGTTGTTTTTGTTGTTGTTTATTTGACGTTGTTGTTGTTGTTTATTTGACGTTGTTATTGTTGTTTATTTGACGTTGTTTTTGTTATTTGACGATGTTGTTATTGTTGTTGTTGTATTTGTTGTTGTTGCTTATTTGACGTTGTTGTTATTGTTGACGTTGTTGTTGTTGTTTATTTGACGTTGTTGTTGTTGTTGTTGTTGTTTATTTGATGTTGTTTTAGTTGTTGTTGTTTATTTGACGTTGTTGTTGTTTATTTGATGTTGTTGTTATTGTTTACATAGTTGTTGTTGTTGTTTATTTGACGTTGTTTTTGTTGTTGACATTGTTGTTGTTGTTTATTTGATGTTGTTGTTGTTGTTTATTTGACGTTGTTGTTGTTGTTGACATTGTTGTTGTTGTTTATTTGACGTTGTTGTTGTTGTTTATTTGACATTGTTGTTGTTGTTGACGTTGTTGTTGTTGTTTATTTGACATTGTTGTTGTTGACATTGTTGCTGTTGTTGTTTATTTGACGTCGTTGTTGTTGTTTATTTGACGTAGTTGTTGTTGTTGACGTTGATGTTATTGTTGTTGTTGTTTATTTGACGTTTTTGTTGTTGTTGTTGTTGTTGTTTATTTGACGTTGTTGTTGTTGTTGTTGTTTATTTGACGTTGTTGTTATTGTTTATTTGACGTTGTTTTTGTTGTTATTGTTGTTGTTTATTTGACGTTGTTGTTGTTGTTTATTTAATGTTGTTGTTGTTTATTTGCCGTTGTTGTTGTTGTGGTTTATTTGACGTTGTTGTTGTTGTTATTTATTTGACGTTGTTGTTGTTGTTGTTGTTTATTTGACGCTGTTGTTGTTGTTGTTGTTGTTTATTTGACGTTGTTAATGTTGTTGACATTGTTGTTGTTGTTTTTGTTGTTTATTTGACGTTGTCGTTGTTGTTGTTGTTATTGTTGTTATTATTGGTGTTGTTGTTGTTGTTTATTTGACGTTGTTGTTGTTGTTTATTTGACGTTGTTATTGTTGTTGTTCTTGTTGTTTACTTGACGTTGTTATTGTTGTTGTTGACGATGTTGTTGTTATTGTTTATTTGACGTTGTTGTTGTTGTTAATTTGACTTTTTTAATGTTGTTGACATTGTTGTTGTTATTTTTGTTGTTTATTTGACGTTGTTGTTGTTGTTGTTATTGTTGGTCTTGTTGGTGTTGTTGTTGTTTATTTGACGTTGTTGTTGTTGTTTATTTGACGTTGTTGTTGTTGACGTTGTTGTTGTTGTTGTTTATTTGACGTAGTTGTTGTTGTTGACGTTGTTGTTGTTATTATTTATTTGACGTTTTTGTTGTTGTTGATGTTGTTGTTGTTTTTGTTGTGGTTTATTTGACGTTGTTGTTGTTGTTGTTATTGTTTGTTTGATGTTGTTATTTTTATTTATTTGACGTTTTTTTGTTATTTGACGTTGTTGTTGTATTTGTTGTTGTTGTTGTTGCTTATTTGATGTTGTTGTTATTGTTGTTGTTTATTTGACGTTGTTGTTGTTATTTATTTGACGTTGTTGTTGTTGTAGTTGTTTATTTGACGTTGTTGTTGTTGTTGACGTTGTTGTTGCTGTTGTTTATTTGACGTTGTTGTTGTTGTTGTTGTTTATTTAATGTTGTTAATGTTGTCGACGTTGTTGTTGCTGTTGTTTATTTCACGTTGTTGTTGCTTTTATTTATTTCACGTTGTTGTTGTTGTTGTTGTTATTGTTGTTGTTGTTGTTGTTGTTTATTTGTTATTGTCATTGTTGTATTTGTTGTTGTTGTTGTTGTTTATTTGACGTTGTTATTGTTGTTTATTTGACGTTATTGTTGTTGTTTATTTGACGTTGTTATTGTTGTTGTTCTTGTTGTTTACTTGACGTTGTTGTTGTTGTTGACGTTGTTGTTGTTGTTTATTTGACGTTGTTGTTGTTGTTGTTTATTTGACTTTTTTAATGTTGTTGACATTGTTGTTGTTGTTTATTTGACGTTGTTGTTGTTGTTGTTATTGTTGGTGTTGTTGGTGTTGTTGTTATTTATTTGACGTTGTTGTGGTTGTTTATTTGACATTGTTGTTGTTGACGTTGTTGTTGTTGTTTATTTGACATAGTTGTTGTTGTTGACGTTGTTGTTGTTGTTGTTGTTGTTTATTTGACATTTTTGTTGTTGTTGATGTTGTTGTTGTTTTTGTTGTGGTTTATTTGACGTTGTTGTTGTTGTTGTTTGTTTGACGTTTTTATTGTTGTTTATTTGACGTTGTTTTTGTTATTTGGCGTTGTTGTTGTTGTTGTTGTAATTGTTGTTGTTCTTGTTGCTTATTTGATGTTGTTGTTATTGTTGTTGTTTATTTAACGTTGTTGTTGTTGTTTATTTGACGTTGTTGTTGTTATTGTTTATTTGACGTTGTTGTTGTTGTTGTTTATTTGACGTTGTTGTTGTTGTTGACGTTGTTGTTGTTGTTGTTGTTTATTTGACGTTGTTAATGTTGTCGACGTTGTTGTTGCTGTTGTTTATTTCACGTTGTTGTTGTTGTTGTTTATTTGACGTTCTTAATGTTGTCGACGTTGTTGTTGTTGTTGTTGTTTATTTCACGTTGTTGTTGTTGTTATTGTTGTTGTTGTTGTTGTTGTTGTTTATTTGACATTGTCATTGTTGTATTTGTTGTTGTTGTTGTTGTTGTTGTTATTTATTTGACGTTTATGTTGTTTATTTGTAGTTATTGTTGTTGTTTATTTGATGTTGTTATTGTTGTTGTTGTTGTTGTTTATTTGACGTTGTTGTTGTTGTTGTTTATTTTACTTTTTTAATGTTGTTGACATTGTTGTTGTTCTTTTAGTTGTTTATTTGACGTTGTTGTTGTTGTTGTTGTTGTTGTTGTTATTGTTGGTGTTGTTGGTGTTGTTGTTGTTTATTTGACGTTGTTGTTGTTGTTGACGTTGTTGTTGTTGTTTATTTGACGTAGTTGTTGTTGTTGACGTTGTTGTTGTTGTTGTTTATTTGACGTTTTTGTTGTTGTTGATGTTGTTGTTGTTTTTGTTGTGGTTTATTTGACGTTGTTGTTGTTGTTGTTGTTGTTGTTTGTTTGACGTTGTTATTGTTGTTTATTTGACGTTGTTTTCGTAATTTGGCGTTGTTGTTGTTGTTGTATTTGTTGTTGTTGTTGTTGTTTATTTGCTGTTGTTGTTATTGTTGTTGTTTATTTGACGTTGTTGTTGTTGTTTATTTGACGTTGTTGTTGTTATTGTTTATTTAACGTTGTTGTTGTTGTTTATTTGACGTTGTTGTTGTTGACGTTGTTGTTGTTGTTGTTTATTTGATGCCGTTATTGTTGTTGTTGTTTATTTGACGTTGTTGTTGTTGTTTATTTGACGTTGTTGTTGTTGTTGTTATTGTTTATTTGACATTATTGTTGTTGTTGTTTATTTAACGTTGTTGTTGTTGTTGTTGTTTATTTGACGTTGTTGTTGTTATTGTTGTTGTTTATTTGACGTTGTTGTTGTTACTTATTTGACGTTGTTGTTATTGTTGTTGTTTATTTGACGTTGTTATTGCTGTTGTTTATTTGACGTTGCTGTTGTTGTTGTTATTTATTTGACGTTGTTGTTGTTGTTGTTGTTTATTTGACGTTGTTGTTGTTGTTGTTGGTGTTGTTGTTTATTTGACGTTGTTGTTGTTGTTGTTGTTGTTTATTTGACGTTGTTTATGTTGTTGTTTATTTGACGTTGTTTATGTTGTTGACGTTGTTGTTGTTGTTGTTGTTATTGTTGTTGTTGTTTATTTGACGTTGTTGTTGTTGTTTATTTGACGTTGTTGTTGTTATTTGACGTTGTTGTTTATGTTGTATTTGTTGTTGTTGTTGTTGTTTATTTGACATTATTGTTGTTGTTTATTTGACGTTGTTATTGTTGTTGTTGTTTATTTGACGTTGTTGCAGTTGTTGACGTTGTTGTTGTTGTTGTTGTTTATTTGAGGTTGTTGTTGTTGTTGTTTATTTGACGTTGTTAATGTTGTTGACATTGATGTTGTTGTTTTTGTTATTTATTTGACGTTGTTGTTGTTGTTGTTGTTATTGTTGGTGTTGGTGTTGTTGTTGTTTATTTGACGTTGTTGTTGTTGTTTATTTGACGTTGTTGTTGTTGACATTGTTGCTGTTGTTGTTTATTTGACGTTGTTGTTGTTGATTATTTAATGTTGTTGTTGTTGTTTATTTGCCGTTGTTATTGTTGTTTATTTGACGTTGTTGTTGTTGTTATTTATTTGACGTTGTTGTTGTTGTTATTGTTTATTTGACGTTGTTGTTGTTGTTGTTTATTTGACGTTGTTGTCGTTGTTTATTTGACGTTGTTGTTGTTTATTTGACGTTGTTGTTGTTTTTGTTGTTGTTTATTTGACGTTGTTGTTGTTGCTTATTTGACGTTGTTGTAATTGTTGTTGTTTATTTGACGTTGTTGTTGTTGTTGTTGTTTATTTGACGTTGTTGTTGTTGTTGTTGTTGTTTATTTGACGTTGTTGTTGTTGTTTATCTGACGTTGTTGTTGTTGGTGACGTTGTTGTTGTTTATTTGACGTTGTTGTTGTTGTTTATTTGACGTTGTTAATGTTGTTGACGTTGTTGTTGCTGTTGTTTATTTCACGTTGTTGTTGTTGTTGTTGTTATTGTTGTTGTTGTTGTTGTTTATTTGACGTTGTTGTTGTTGTTTATTTGACGTTGTTGTTGTTATTTGACGTTATTGTTGTTGTATTTGTTGTTGTTGTTGTTTATTTGACGTTGTTGTTGTTGTTGTTGTTTATTTGACGTTATTATTGTTGTTTATTTGACGTTGTTATTGTTGTTGTTGTTGTTTATTTGACGTTGTTGTTGTTGTTGACGTTGTTGTTGTTGTTGTTGTTGTTTATTTAACGTTGTTAATGTTGTTGACATTGTTGTTGTTCTTTTTGTTGTTTATTTGACGTTGTTGTTGTTGTTGTTTATTTGACGGTGTTGTTGTTGTTTATTTGACGTTGTTGTTGTTGTTTACTTGACGTTGTTGTTGTTGTTGTTTTTTTGATGGTGTTGTTGTTATTTATTTGACACTGTTGTTGTTGTTGTTGACGTTGTTGTTGTTGTTTATTTGTTGTTGTTGTTGTTTATTAGACATTGTTGTTGTTGTTATTTATTTGACGTTGTTGTTGTTGTTTATTTGACGTTGTTGTTGTTGGCCTTGTTGTTGTTGTTGTTGTTTAATTGACGTTTTTTTTTATGTTGTTGATGTTGTTGTTGTTTTTGTTGTTGTTTATTTGACGTTGTTGTTGTTGTTTATTTGACGTTGTTATTGTTGTTTATTTGACGTTGTTTTTGTTATTTGACGATGTTGTTATTGTTGTTGTTGTATTTGTTGTTGTTGCTTATTTGACGTTGTTGTTATTGTTGACGTTGTTGTTGTTGTTTATTTGACGTTGTTGTTGTTGTTGTTTATTTGATGTTGTTTTAGTTGTTGTTGTTTATTTGACGTTGTTGTTGTTTATTTGATGTTGTTGTTATTGTTTACATAGTTGTTGTTGTTGTTGACATTGTTGTTGTTGTTTATTTGATGTTGTTGTTGTTTATTTGACGCTGTTGTTGTTGTTGACATTGTTGTTGTTGTTTATTTGACGTTGTTGTTGTTGTTTATTTGACATTGTTGTTGTTGTTGTTGTTGACGTTGTTGTTGTTGTTTATTTGACATTGTTGTTGTTGACATTGTTGTTGTTGTTGTTGTTTATTTGACGTTGTTGTTGTTGTTTATTTGACGTTGTTGTTGTTGTTGACGTTATTGTTATTGTTGTTGTTGTTTATTTGACGTTTTTGTTGTTGTTGTTTTTGTTGTTGTTGTTTTTGTTGTTTATTTGACGTTGTTGTTGTTGTTTATTTGACGTTGTTGTTATTGTTTATTTGACGTTGTTTTTGTTGTTATTGTTGTTGTTTATTTGACGTTGTTGTTGTTGTTTATTTAATGTTGTTGTTGTTTATTTGCCGTTGTTGTTGTTGTTGTTTATTTGACGTTGTTGTTGTTGTTATTTATTTGACGTTGTTGTTGTTGTTATTGTTTATTTGACGTTGTTGTTGTTGTTTATTTGACGTTGTTGTCGTTGTTTTTTTGACGTTGTTGTTGTTTATTTGACGTTGTTGTTGTTATTGTTGTTGTTTATTTGACGTTGTTGTTGTTGCTTATTTGACGTTGTTGTAATTGTTGTTGTTTATTTGACGTTGTTGTTGTTGTTGTTTATTTGACGTTGTTGTTGTTGTTGTTTATTTGACGTTGTTGTTGTTGTTTATCTGACGTTGTTGTTGTTGTTGACGTTGTTGTTGTTGTTGTTGTTTATTTGACGTTGTTGTTGTTGTTTATTTGACGTTGTTAATGTTGTTGACGTTGTTGTTGTTGTTGTTTATTTGACGTTGTTGTTGTTGTTTATTTGACATTATTGTTGTTGACATTGTTGCTGTTGTTGTTTATTTGACGTTGTTGTTGTTGACGTTGTTGTTGTTGTTTATTTGACGTTGTTGTTGTTGTTTATTTGACGTTGTTGTTGTTGTTGACATTGTTGTTGTTGTTTATTTGACGTTGTTGTTGTTTATTTGACATTGTTGTTTTTGTTGACGTTGTTGTTATTGTTGTTGTTGTTTATTTGACATTGTTGTTGTTGTTGACGTTGTTGGTGTTGTTGTTTATTTGACGTTGTTGTTTTTGTTGTTGTTGTTTATTTGACGTTGTTTTAGTTGTTGTTTATTTGACGTTGTTGTTGTTGTTTATTTGACGTTGTTGTTGTTGACATTGTTGCTGTTGTTGTTTATTTGACGTTGTTGTTGTTGTTTATTTAATGTTGTTGTTGTTGTTTATTTGCCGTTGTTGTTGTTGTTTATTTGACGTTGTTGTTGTTGTTATTTATTTGACGTTGTTGTTGTTGTTATTGTTTATTTGACGTTGTTGTTGTTGTTGTTTATTTGACGTTGTTGTCGTTGTTTATTTGACGTTGATGTTGTTTATTTGACGTTGTTGTTGTTTTTGTTGTTGTTTATTTGACGTTGTTGTTGTTGCTTATTTGACGTTATTGTAATTGTTGTTGTTTATTTGACGTTGTTGTTGTTGTTGTTGTTTATTTGACGTTGTTGTTGTTGTTGTTGTTTATTTGACGTTGTTGTTGTTGTTTATCTGACGTTGTTGTTGTTGGTGACGTTGTTGTTGTTGTTGTTTATTTGACGTTGTTGTTGTTGTTTATTTGACGTTGTTAATGTTGTTGACGTTGTTGTTGCTGTTGTTTATTTCCCGTTGTTGTTGTTGTTGTTGTTGTTGTTGTTGTTATTGTTGTTGTTGTTGTTGTTTATTTGACGTTGTTGTTGTTGTTTATTTGACGTTGTTGTTGTTATTTGACGTTATTGTTGTTGTATTTGTTGTTGTTGTTGTTTATTTGACGTTGTTGTTGTTGTTGTTTATTTGACGTTATTGTTGTTGTTTATTTGACGTTGTTATTGTTGTTGTTGTTGTTTATTTGACGTTGTTGTTGTTGTTGTTTATTTGACGTTGTTGTTGTTGTTGTTTATTTAACGTTGTTAATGTTGTTGACATTGTTGTTGTTCTTTTTGTTGTTTATTTGACGTTGTTGTTGTTGTTGTTGTTTATTTGACGGTGTTGTTGTTGTTTATTTGACGTTGTTGTTGTTGTTTACTTGACGTTGTTGTTGTTGTTGACGTTGTTGTTGTTGTTTATTTGATGGTGTTGTTGTTATTTATTTGACATTGTTGTTGTTGTTGTTGACGTTGTTGTTGTTGTTTATTTGATGTTGTTGTTGTTGTTTATTTGACATTGTTGTTGTTGTTATTTATTTGACGTTGTTGTTGTTGTTTATTTGACGTTGTTGTTGTTGGCCTTGTTGTTGTTGTTGTTGTTTAATTGACGTTTTTTTTATGTTGTTGATGTTGTTGTTGTTTTTGTTGTTGTTTATTTGACGTTGTTGTTGTTGTTTATTTGACGTTGTTATTGTTGTTTATTTGACGTTGTTTTTGTTATTTGACGATGTTGTTATTGTTGTTGTTGTATTTGTTGTTGTTGCTTATTTGACGTTGTTGTTATTGTTGACGTTGTTGTTGTTGTTTATTTGACGTTGTTGTTGTTGTTGTTGTTGTTTATTTGATGTTGTTTTAGTTGTTGTTGTTTATTTGACGTTGTTGTTGTTTATTTGATGTTGTTGTTATTGTTTACATAGTTGTTGTTGTTGTTTATTTGACGTTGTTTTTGTTGTTGACATTGTTGTTGTTGTTTATTTGATGTTGTTGTTGTTGTTTATTTGACGTTGTTGTTGTTGTTGACATTGTTGTTGTTGTTTATTTGACGTTGTTGTTGTTGTTTATTTGACATTGTTGTTGTTGTTGACGTTGTTGTTGTTGTTTATTTGACATTGTTGTTGTTGACATTGTTGCTGTTGTTGTTTATTTGACGTCGTTGTTGTTGTTTATTTGACGTAGTTGTTGTTGTTGACGTTGATGTTATTGTTGTTGTTGTTTATTTGACGTTTTTGTTGTTGTTGTTGTTGTTGTTTATTTGACGTTGTTGTTGTTGTTGTTGTTTATTTAACGTTGTTGTTATTGTTTATTTGACGTTGTTTTTGTTGTTATTGTTGTTGTTTATTTGACGTTGTTGTTGTTGTTTATTTAATGTTGTTGTTGTTTATTTGCCGTTGTTGTTGTTGTTGTTTATTTGACGTTGTTGTTGTTGTTATTTATTTGACGTTGTTGTTGTTGTTGTTGTTGTTTATTTGACGCTGTTGTTGTTGTTGTTGTTGTTTATTTGACGTTGTTAATGTTGTTGACATTGTTGTTGTTGTTTTTGTTGTTTATTTGACGTTGTCGTTGTTGTTGTTGTTATTGTTGTTATTATTGGTGTTGTTGTTGTTGTTTATTTGACGTTGTTGTTGTTGTTTATTTGACGTTGTTATTGTTGTTGTTCTTGTTGTTTACTTGACGTTGTTATTGTTGTTGTTGACGTTGTTGTTGTTATTGTTTATTTGACGTTGTTGTTGTTGTTAATTTGACTTTTTTAATGTTGTTGACATTGTTGTTGTTATTTTTGTTGTTTA
>OX451740.1:460191096-460203596 GCA_948472305.1 Vicia faba
TGATGTTGTTGTTGTATTTGTTGTTGTTGTTGTTGTTTATTTGTTTTTGTTGTTATTGTTGTTGTTTATTTGACGTTGTTGTTGTTGTTGTTTATTTGACGTTGTTGTTGTTATTGTTTATTTAACGTTGTTGTTGTTGTTGTTGTTTATTTGACGTTGTTGTTGTTATTGTTGTTGTTTATTTGACGTTGTTGTTGTTACTTATTTGACGTTGTTGTTATTGTTGTTGTTTATTTGACGTTGTTATTGCTGTTGTTTATTTGACGTTGCTATTGTTGTTGTTATTTATTTGACATTGTTGTTGTTGTTGTTGTTGTTTATTTGACGTTGTTGTTATTGTTGGTGGTGTTGTTGTTTATTTGACGTTGTTGTTGTTGTTGTTTATTTGACATTGTTTATGTTGTTGTTGTTGTTTATTTGACGTTGTTTATGTTGTTGACGTTGTTGTTATTGTTGTTGTTATTATTGTTGTTGTTGTTTATTTGACGTTGTTGTTGTTGTTGTTTATTTGACGTTGTTGTTGTTGTTGTTGTTGTTTATTTGACGCTGTTGTTGTTGTTTATTTGACGTTGTTGTTGTTTATTTAACATTGTTGTTGTTGACGTTGTTGTTGTTGTTATTGTTTATTTGATGTTGTTGTTGTTGTTGTTGTTTATTTGACGTAGTTGTTGTTGTTGACGTTGTTGTTGTTGTTTATTTTTCGTTTTTGTTGTTGTTGATGTTGTTGTTTTTGTTGTTGTTTATTTGACGTTGTTGTTGTTGTTGTTGTTTATTTGACGTTGTTATTGTTGTTTATTTGACGTTGTTGTTGTTGCTTATTTGACGTTGTTGTTGTTGTTGTTTATTTGACGTTGTTGTTGTTGTTTATTTGACGTTATTATTGTTGTTGTTGTTTATTTGACGTTGTTGTTGTTGACGTTGTTGTTGTTGTTGTTGTTGTTGTTTATTTGACGTTGTTGTTGTTGTTGTTGTCTATTTGACGTTGTTAATGTTGTTGCTATTGTTTATTTCACGTTGTTGTTGTTATTATTATTGTTGTTGTTGTTGTTATTGTTTATTTGACGTTGTGGTTGTTGTTGTTATTTATTTGACGTTGTTGTTGTTGTTGTTGTTTATTTGACGCTGTTGTTGTTGTTGTTTATTTGACGTTGTTAATGTTGTTGACATTGTTGTTGTTGTTTTTGTTGTTTATTTGACGTTGTTGTTGTTGTTGTTATTGTTGGTGTTGTTGTTGTTGTTTATTTGACGTTGTTGTTGTTGTTTATTTGACGTTGTTATTGTTGTTGTTCTTGTTGTTGTTGTTGCTGTTTATTTGACGTTGTTGTTGTTGTTTTTGTTGTTCATTTGACGTTGTTGTTGTTGTTATTGTTGGTGTTGTTGGTGTTGTTGTTGTTTATTTGACGTTGTTGTTGTTGACGTTGTTTTTGTTGTTTATTTGACGTAGTTGTTGTTGTTGACGTTGTTGTTGTTGTTGTTTATCTGACGTTTTTGTTGTTGTTGTTTTTGTTGTGGTTTATTTGACGTTGTTGTTGTTGTTGTTGTTGTTGTTGTTGTTGTTTGTTTGACGTTTTTGTTGTTGTGTATTTGACGTTGTTTTTGTTATTTGGCGTTGTTGTTGTTGTTGTTGTATTTGTTGTTGTTCTTGTTGCTTATTTGATGTTGTTGTTATTGTTGTTGTTTATTTGACGTTGTTGTTGTTATTTATTTGACGTTGTTGTTGTTATTGTTTATTTGACGTTGTTGTTGTTGTTGTTTATTTGACGTTGTTGTTGTTGTTGTTTATTTGACGTTCTTAATGTTGTCGACGTTGTTGTTGCTGTTGTTTATTTCACGTTGTTGTTGTTGTTATTGTTGTTGTTGTTGTTGTTGTTGTTTATTTGACATTGTCATTGTTGTATTTGTTGTTGTTGTTGTTGTTGTTTATTTGACGTTGTTGTTGTTGTTTATTTGACGTTATTGTTGTTGTTTATTTGACGTTGTTATTGTTGTTGTTGTTGTTGTTGTTTATTTGACGTTGTTGTTGTTGTTGTTTATTTGACTTTTTTAATGTTGTTGACATTGTTGTTGTTCTTTTTGTTGTTTATTTGACGTTGTTGTTGTTGTTATTGTTGGTGTTGTTGGTGTTGTTGTTGTTTATTTGACGTTGTTGTTGTTGTTTATTTGACGTTGTTGTTGTTGTTGACGTTGTTGTTGTTGTTTATTTGACGTAGTTATTGTTGTTGACGTAGTTGTTGTTGTTGTTGTTTTTTATTTGACGTTTTTGTTGTTGTTGATGTTGTTGTTATTTTTGTTGTGGTTTATTTGACGTTGTTGTTGTGGTTGTTGTTGTTTGTTTGACGTTGTTATTGTTGTTTATTTGACGTTGTTTTTGTTATTTGGCGTTGTTGTTGATGTTGTTGTTGTATTTGTTGTTGTTGTTGTTGTTTATTTGTTGTTGTTGTTATTGTTGTTGTTTATTTGACGTTGTTGTTGTTATTGTTTATTTAACGTTGTTGTTGTTGTTGTTGTTTATTTGACATTGTTGTTGTTATTGTTGTTGTTTATTTGACGTTGTTGTTGTTACTTATTTGACGTTGTTGTTATTGTTGTTGTTTATTTGACGTTGTTATTGCTGTTGTTTATTTGACGTTGCTATTGTTGTTGTTATTTATTTGACATTGTTGTTGTTGTTGTTGTTTATTTGACGTTGTTGTTATTGTTGGTGGTGTTGTTGTTTATTTGATGTTGTTGTTGTTGTTGTTGTTTATTTGACATTGTTTATGTTGTTGTTGTTGTTTATTTGACGTTGTTTATGTTGTTGACGTTGTTGTTGTTGTTGTTGTTATTATTGTTGTTGTTGTTTATTTGACGTTGTTGTTGTTGTTGTTTATTTGACGTTGTTGTTGTTGTTGTTGTTGTTGTTTATTTGACGCTGTTGTTGTTGTTTATTTGACGTTGTTGTTGTTTATTTAACATTGTTGTTGTTGACGTTGTTGTTGTTGTTATTGTTTATTTGATGTTGTTGTTGTTGTTGTTGTTTATTTGACGTAGTTGTTGTTGTTGACGTTGTTGTTGTTGTTTATTTTTCGTTTTTGTTGTTGTTGATGTTGTTGTTTTTGTTGTTGTTTATTTGACGTTGTTGTTGTTGTTGTTGTTGTTTATTTGACGTTGTTATTGTTGTTTATTTGACGTTGTTGTTGTTGTTGTTGTTGCTTATTTGACGTTGTTGTTCTTATTGTTGTTTATTTGACGTTGTTGTTGTTGTTTATTTGACGTTATTGTTGTTGTTGTTGTTTATTTGACGTTATTGTTGTTATTGACGTTGTTGTTGTTGTTGTTCATTTGACGTTGTTGTTGTTGTTGTTGTTTATTTGACGTTGTTGTTGTTGTTGTTGTTTATTTGACATTGTTGTTGTTGTTTATTTGACGTTGTTGTTGTTGTTGTTGTTTATTTGACGTTGTTGTTGTTGTTGTTGTTTATTTGACGCTGTTGTTGTTGTTTATTTGACGTTGTTGTTATTGTTTATTTGACGTTGTTGTTGTTGTTTATTTGACATAGTTGTTGTTGTTGATGTTGTTGTTATTGATGTTGTTGTTGTTGTTGTTTATTTGACATTGTTGTTGTTGTTGTTGACGTTGTTGGTGTTGTTGTTTATTTGACATTCTTGTGTTTGACGTTGTTGTTGTTTATTTGATGTTGTTTTAGTTGTTGTTGTTTATTTGACGTTGTTGTTGTTGTTTATTTGACGTTGTTGTTGTTGACATTGTTGTTGTTGTTGTTTATTTGACATTGTTGCTGTTATTGTTGTTTATTTGACGCAGTGGTTGTTGTTGAGGTTGTTGTTGTTGTTGTTGTTTATTTGACGTTTTTGTTGTTGTTGTTGTTGTTTATTTGACGTTGTTGTTGTTGTTGTTTATTTGACGTTGTTGTTGTTGTTGTTTATTTGACGTTGTTGTTGTTGTTATTGTTGTTGTTTATTTGACGTTGTTGTTGTTGTTGTTTATTTGATGTCGTTGTTGTTGTTGTTGTTTATTTGACGTTGTTGTTGTTGTTTATTTGACGTTGTTGTTGTTGTTATTTATTTGATGTTGTTGTTGTTGTTGTTATTGTTTATTTGACATTATTGTTGTTGTTGTTTATTTGACGTTTTTGTTGTTGTTGTTTATTTGACGTTGTTGTTGTTATTGTTGTTGTTTATTTGACGTTGTTGTTGTTGCTTATTTGACGTTGTTGTTATTGTTGTTGTTTATTTGACGTTGTTGTTGTTGTTGTTGTTTATTTGACGTTGCTGTTGTTGTTTATTTGACGTTGTTGTTGTTGTTGTTGTTGTTGTTTATTTGACGTTGTTGTTGTTGTTGACGTTGTTGTTGTTGTTGTTGTTGTTTTGACGTTGTTTTTGTTGTTGTTGTTGTTTATTTAACGTTGTTTATGTTGTTGACGTTGTTGTTGTTGTTGTTGTTGTTTATTTCACGTTGTTGTTATTGTTGTTGTTGTTGTTGTTTATTTGACGTTGTTGTTGTTGTTTATTTGACGTTGTTGTTGTTATTTGACGTTGTTGTTGTTGTTGTTGTTGTATTTGTTGTTGTTGTTGTTGTTGTTGTTTATTTCACGTTATTGTTGTTGTTTATTTGACGTTGTTATTGTTGTTGTTGTTTATTTGACGTTGTTGCTGTTGTTGACGTTGTTGTTGTTGTTGTTGTTTATTTGACGTTGTTGTTGTTGTTGTTGTTTATTTGACGTTGTTAATGTTGTTGACATTGTTGTTGTTGTTTTTGTTGTTTATTTGACGTTGTTGTTGTTGTTGTTATTGTTGGTGTTGGTGTTGTTGTTGTTTATTTGACTTTGTTGTCGTTGTTGTTTATATGACGTTGTTGTTGTTTTTGACGTTGTTGTTGTTGTTGTTTATTTGACGGTGTTGTTGTTGTTGTTTATTTGACATTGTTGTTGTTGTTGTTGTTGACATTGTTGTTGTTGTTGTTGTTTATTTGACGTTGTTGTTGTTGTTGTTTATTTGACGTTGTTATTGTTGTTGTTTTTTATTTGACGCTGTTGTTATTGTTTATTTGACATTGTTGTTGACGTTGTTGTTGTTGTTATTGTTTATTTGATGTTGTTGTTGTTGTTTATTTGACGTAGTTGTTGTTGTTGACGTTGTTGTTGTTGTTGTTTATTTGTCGTTTTTGTTGTTGTTGATGTTGTTGCTTTTGTTGTTGTTTATTTGACGTTGTTGTTGTTGTTGTTGTTGTTTATTTGACATTGTTATTGTTGTTTAATTGACGTTGTTTTTGTTATTTGACGTTGTTGTTGTTGTTGTTTTGATGTTGTTTTAGATGTTGTTGTTTATTTGACGTTGTTGTTGTTGTTGTTGTTGTTGTTTATTTGACGTTGTTGTTGTTGTTGACGTTGTTGTTGTTGTTGTTTATTTGACGTTGTTGTTGTTGTTGTTTATTTGTCGTTGTTAATGTTGTTGCTGTTGTTTATTTCACGTTGTTATTGTTATTATTGTTGTTGTTGTTGTTATTGGTTATTTGACGTTGTTGTTGTTGTTGTTGTTTATTTGACGCTGTTGTTGTTGTTGTTGTTTATTTGACGTTGTTAATGTTGTTGACATTGTTGTTGTTGTTTTTGTTGTTTATTTGACGTTGTTGTTGTGGTCGTAGTTTATTTGACGTTGTTGTTGTTTATTTGAAGTTCCTGTTGTTGTTGACGTTGTTGTTATTGTTGTTTATTTGATGGTGTTGTTGTTATTGTTGTTTATTTGACATTGTTGTTGTTGTTGACGTTGTTGTTGTTTTTTATTTGACGTTCTTGTTGTTGTTGTTGTTGTTGTTGTTTATTTGACGTTGTTGTTGTTGTTGTTGTTGTTTATTTGACGTTGTTGTTGTTGTTTATTTGACGTTGGTGTTATTGTTTATTTGACGTTGTTGTTGTTGTTTATTTGACGTAGTTGTTGTTGTTGACGTTGTTGTTGTTGTTGTTGTTGTTTATTTGACGTTTTTGTTGTTGTTGATGTTGTTGTTGTTTTTGTTGTTGTTTATTTGACGTTGTTGTTGTTGTAGTTATTGTTTGTTTGATGTTGTTATTGTTGTTTATTTGACGTTGTTTTTGTTATTTGACGTTGTTGTTGTTGTATTTGTTGTTGTTGTTGTTGCTTATTTGATGTTGTTGTTATTGTTGTTGTTTATTTGACGTTGTTGTTGTTGTTTATTTGACGTTGTTGTTGTTGTAGTTGTTTATTTGACGTTGTTGTTGTTGTTGACGTTGTTGTTGTTGTTGTTGTTTATTTGACGTTGTTGTTGTTGTTGTTTATTTAATGTTGTTAATGTTGTCGACGTTGTTGTTGTTGTTTATTTCACGTTGTTGTTGCTGTTATTTATTTGATGTTGTTGTTGTTGTTGTTGTTATTGTTGTTGTTGTTGTTGTTGTTGTTGTTGTTGTTTATTTGTTATTGTCATTGTTGTATTTGTTGTTGTTGTTGTTGTTTATTTGACGTTGTTATTGTTGTTTATTTGACGTTATTGTTGTTGTTTTTTTGACGTTGTTATTGTTGTTGTTCTTGTTGTTTACTTGACGTTGTTGTTGTTGTTGACATTGTTGTTGTTGTTGTTTATTTGACGTTGTTGTTGTTGTTGTTTATTTGACTTTTTTAATGTTGTTGACATTGTTGTTGTTGTTTTTGTTGTTTATTTGACATTGTTGTTGTTGTTGTTATTGTTGGTGTTGTTGGTGTTGTTGTTGTTTATTTGACGTTGTTGTTGTTGTTTATTTGACGTTGTTGTTGTTGAAGTTGTTGTTGTTGTTTATTTGACGTAGTTATTGTTGTTGACGTTGTTGTTGTTGTTGTTGTTTATTTGACGTTTTTGTTGTTGTTGATTTTGTTGTTGTTTTTGTTGTGGTTTATTTGTCGTTGTTGTTGTTGTTGTTTGTTTGACGTTTTTATTGTTGTTTATTTGACGTTGTTTTTGTTATTTGGCGTTGTTGTTGTTGTTGTATTTGTTGTTGTTCTTGTTGCTTATTTGATGTTGTTGTTATTGTTGTTGTTTATTTGACGTTGTTGTTGTTGTTTATTTGACGTTGTGGTTGTTATTGTTTATTTGACGTTGTTGTTGTTGTTGTTTATTTGACGTTGTTGTTGTTGTTGACGTTGTTGTTGTTGTTGTTTATTTGACGTTGTTAATGTTGTCGACGTTGTTGTTGTTGTTGTTTATTTCACGTTGTTGTTGTTGTTGTTTATTTGACGTTCTTAATGTTGTCGACGTTGTTGTTGTTGTTGTTGTTTATTTCACGTTGTTGTTGTTGTTGTTATTGTTGTTGTTGTTGTTGTTGTTTATTTGACATTGTCATTGTTGTATTTGTTGTTGTTGTTGCTTATTTGACGTTGTTGTTCTTATTGTTGTTTATTTGACGTTGTTGTTGTTGTTTATTTGACGTTATTGTTGTTGTTGTTGTTTATTTGACGTTATTGTTGTTGTTGACGTTGTTGTTATTGTTGTTCATTTGACGTTGTTGTTGTTGTTGTTTATTTGACGTTGTTGTTGTTGTTGTTGTTGTTTATTTGACATTGTTGTTGTTGTTGTTTATTTGACGTTGTTGTTGTTGTTGTTGTTTATTTGACGTTGTTGTTGTTGTTGTTGTTTATTTGACGCTGTTGTAGTTGTTTATTTGACGTTGTTGTTATTGTTTATTTGACGTTGTTGTTGTTGTTTATTTGACATAGTTGTTGTTGTTGATGTTGTTGTTGTTGATGTTGTTGTTGTTGTTGTTTATTTGACATTGTTGTTGTTGTTGTTGACGTTGTTGGTGTTATTGTTTATTTGACATTCTTGTGTTTGACGTTGTTGTTGTTTATTTGATGTTGTTTTAGTTGTTGTTGTTTATTTGACGTTGTTGTTGTTGTTTATTTGACGTTGTTGTTGTTGACATTGTTGTTGTTGTTGTTTATTTGACATTATTGCTGTTATTGTTGTTTATTTGACGCAGTGGTTGTTGTTGAGGTTGTTGTTGTTGTTGTTGTTTATTTGACGTTTTTGTTGTTGTTGTTGTTTATTTGACGTTGTTGTTGTTGTTTATTTGACGTTGTTGTTGTTGTTGTTTATTTGACGTTGTTGTTGTTGTTGTTGTTTATTTGACGTTGTTGTTGTTGTTATTGTTGTTGTTTATTTGACGTTGTTGTTGTTGTTGTTTATTTGATGTCGTTGTTGTTGTTGTTGTTTATTTGACGTTGTTGTTGTTGTTTATTTGACGTTGTTGTTGTTGTTATTTATTTGACGTTGTTGTTGTTGTTGTTGTTATTGTTTATTTGACATTATTGTTGTTGTTGTTTATTTGACGTTTTTGTTGTTGTTGTTTATTTGACGTTGTTGTTGTTATTGTTGTTGTTTATTTGACGTTGTTGTTGTTGCTTATATGACGTTGTTGTTATTGTTGTTGTTTATTTAACGTTGTTGTTGCTGTTGTTTATTTGACGTTGCTATTGTTGTTTATTTGACGTTGTTGTTGTTGTTGTTGTTGTTTATTTGACGTTGTTGTTGTTGACGTTGTTGTTGTTGTTGTTGTTGTTGTTTATTTGACGTTGTTTTTGTTGTTGTTGTTGTTGTTTATTTAACGTTGTTTATGTTGTTGACGTTGTTGTTGTTGTTGTTTATTTCACGTTGTTGTTATTGTTGTTGTTATTGTTGTTGTTGTTGTTGTTTATTTGACGTTGTTGTTGTTGTTTATTTGACGTTGTTTTTGTTATTTGACGTTGTTGTTGTTGTTGTTGTATTTGTTGTTGTTGTTGTTTATTTCACGTTATTGTTGTTGTTTATTTGACGTTGTTATTGTTGTTGTTGTTTATTTGACGTTGTTGCTGTTGTTGACGTTGTTGTTTATTTGACGTTGTTGTTGTTGTTGTTGTTGTTTATTTGACATTGTTAATGTTGTTGACATTGTTGTTGTTGTTTTTGTTGTTTATTTGACGTTGTTGTTGTTGTTGTTATTGTTGGTGTTGGTGTTGTTGTTGTTTATTTGACTTTGTTGTTGTTGTTGTTTATATGACGTTGTTGTTTTTGACGTTGTTGTTGTTGTTGTTTATTTGACGGTGTTGTTGTTGTTGTTGTTGTTTATTTGACATTGTTGTTGTTGTTGTTGTTGACATTGTTGTTGTTGTTGTTGTTGTTTATTTGACGTTGTTGTTGTTGTTGTTTATTTGACGTTGTTATTGTTGTTGTTTTTATTTGACGCTGTTGTTATTGTTTATTTGACATTGTTGTTGACGTTGTTGTTGTTGTTATTGTTTATTTGATGTTGTTGTTGTTGTTTATTTGACGTAGTTGTTGTTGTTGACGTTGTTGTTGTTGTTGTTTATTTGTCGTTTTTGTTGTTGTTGATGTTGTTGCTTTTGTTGTTGTTTATTTGACGTTGTTGTTGTTGTTGTTGTTGTTTATTTGACATTGTTATTGTTGTTTAATTGACGTTGTTTTTGTTATTTGACGTTGTTGTTGTTGTTGTTGTTGTTGTTTTGATGTTGTTTTAGATGTTGTTGCTTATTTGACGTTGTTGTTGTTGTTGTTTATTTGACGTTATTGTTGTTGTTGTTGTTGTTTATTTGACGTTGTTGTTGTTGTTGACGTTGTTGTTGTTGTTGTTTATTTGACGTTGTTGTTGTTGTTGTTTATTTGCCGTTGTTAATGTTGTTGCTGTTGTTTATTTCACGTTGTTATTGTTATTATTGTTGTTGTTGTTGTTATTGGTTATTTGACGTTGTTGTTGTTGTTGTTGTTTATTTGACGTTGTTGTTGTTGTTGTTTATTTGACGTTGTTAATGTTGTTGACATTGTTGTTGTTGTTTTTGTTGTTTATTTGACGTTGTTGTTGTGGTTGTAGTTTATTTGACGTTGTTGTTGTTTATTTGACGTTCCTGTTGTTGTTGACGTTGTTGTTATTGTTGTTTATTTGACGGTGTTGTTGTTGTTGTTGTTGTTTATTTGACATTGTTGTTGTTGTTGACGTTGTTGTTGTTTTTTATTTGACGTTGTTGTTGTTGTTGTTGTTGTTTATTTGACGTTGTTGTTTATTTGACGTTGTTGTTGTTGTTTATTTGACGTTGGTGTTATTGTTTATTTGACGTTGTTGTTGTTGTTTATTTGACGTAGTTGTTGTTGTTGACGTTGTTGTTGTTGTTGTTGTTGTTGTTTATTTGACGTTTTTGTTGTTGTTGATGTTGTTGTTGTTTTTGTTGTTGTTTATTTGACGTTGTTGTTGTTGTAGTTATTGTTTGTTTGATGTTGTTATTGTTGTTTATTTGATGTTGTTTTTGTTATTTGACGTTGTTGTTGTTGTATTTGTTGTTGTTGTTGTTGCTTATTTGATGTTGTTGTTATTGTTGTTGTTTATTTGACGTTGTTGTTGTTGTAGTTGTTTATTTGACGTTGTTGTTGTTGTTGACGTTGTTGTTGTTGTTGTTGTTTATTTGACGTTGTTGTTGTTGTTGTTGTTTATTTAATGTTGTTAATGTTGTCGACGTTGTTGTTGTTGTTTATTTCACGTTGTTGTTGCTGTTATTTATTTGATGTTGTTGTTGTTATTGTTATTGTTGTTGTTGTTGTTGTTGTTGTTGTTTTTGTTGTTGTCGTTTATTTGTTATTGTCATTGTTGTATTTGTTGTTGTTGTTGTTGTTTATTTGACGTTGTTATTGTTGTTTATTTGACGTTATTGTTGTTGTTTTTTTGACGTTGTTATTGTTGTTGTTCTTGTTGTTTACTTGACGTTGTTGTTGTTATTGACGTTGTTGTTGTTGTTGTTTATTTGACGTTGTTGTTGTTGTTGTTGTTTATTTGACTTTTTTAATGTTGTTGACATCTTTGTTGTTGTTTTTGTTGTTTATTTGACATTGTTGTTGTTGTTGTTATTGTTGGTGTTGTTGGTGTTGTTGTTGTTTATTTGACGTTGTTGTTGTTGTTGTTTATTTGACGTTGTTGTTGTTGACGTTGTTGTTGTTGTTTATTTGACGTAGTTATTGTTGTTGATGTTGTTGTTGTTGTTGTTGTTTATTTGACGTTTTTGTTGTTGTTGATGTTGTTGTTGTTTTTGTTGTGGTTTATTTGACGTTGTTGTTGTTGTTGTTTGTTTGACGTTTTTATTGTTGTTTATTTGACGTTGTTTTTGTTATTTGGCGTCGTTGTTGTTGTTGTATTTGTTGTTGTTCTTGTTGCTTATTTGATGTTGTTGTTATTGTTGTTGTTTATTTGACGTTGTTGTTGTTGTTTATTTGATGTTGTTGTTGTTATTGTTTATTTGACGTTGTTGTTGTTGTTGTTTATTTGACGTTGTTGTTGTTGTTGTTGTTTATTTGACGTTGTTAATGTTGTCGACGTTGTTGTTGTTGTTGTTTATTTCACGTTGTTGTTGTTGTTGTTTATTTGACGTTCTTAATGTTGTCGACGTTGTTGTTGTTGTTGTTTATTTCACGTTGTTGTTGTTGTTGTTGTTATTTTTGTTGTTGTTGTTGTTGTTTATTTGACATTGTCATTGTTGTATTTGTTGTTGTTGTTGTTGTTTATTTGACGTTGTTGTTATTTATTTGACGTTATTGTTGTTGTTTATTTGACGTTGTTATTGTTGTTGTTGTTGTTGTTTATTTGACGTTGTTTTTGTTGTTGTTGTTTATTTTACTTTTTTAATGTTGTTGACATTGTTGTTGTTCTTTTTGTTGTTTATTTGACGTTGTTGTTGTTGTTGTTGTTGTTATTGTTGGTGTTGTTGGTGTTGTTGTTGTTTATTTGACGTTGTTGTTGTTGTTGTTTATTTGACGTTGTTGTTGTTGTTGACGTTGTTGTTGTTGTTTATTTGACGTAGTTGTTGTTGTTGACGTTGTTGTTGTTGTTGTTTATTTGACGTTTTTGTTGTTGTTGATGTTGTTGTTGTTTTTGTTGTGGTTTATTTGACGTTGTTGTTGTTGTTATTGTTGTTGTTGTTGTTTGTTTGACGTTGTTATTGTTGTTTATTTGACGTTGTTTTTGTTATTTGGCGTTGTTGTTGTTGTTGTTGTATTTGTTGTTGTTGTTGTTGTTTATTTGCTGTTGTTGTTATTATTGTTGTTTATTTGACGTTGTTGTTGTTGTTGTTTATTTGACGTTGTTGTTGTTATTGTTTATTTAACGTTGTTGTTGTTGTTTATTTGACGTTGTTGTTGTTGTTGACGTTGTTGTTGTTGTTGTTTATTTGATGTCGTTATTGTTGTTGTTGTTTATTTGACGTTGTTGTTGTTGTTTATTTGACGTTGTTGTTGTTGTTGGTATTGTTTATTTGACATTATTGTTGTTGTTGTTTATTTGACGTTGTTGTTGTTGTTGTTTATTTGACGTTGTTGTTGTTATTGTTGTTGTTTATTTGACGTTGTTGTTGGTACTTATTTGACGTTGTTGTTTATTTGACGTTGTTATTGCTGTTGTTTATTTGACGTTGCTGTTGTTGTTGTTATTTATTTGACGTTGTTGTTGTTGTTGTTGTTGTTGTTGTTGTTGTTTATTTGACGTTGTT
>OX451740.1:460208596-460213596 GCA_948472305.1 Vicia faba
ACGTTGTTGTTGTTTTTGACGTTGTTGTTGTTGTTTATTTGACGGTGTTGTTGTTGTTGTTATTTATTTGACATTGTTGTTGTTGTTGTTGTTGTTGACGTTGTTGTTGTTGTTGTTGTTGTTGTTTATTTGACGTTGTTGTTGTTGTTGTTTATTTGACGTTGTTGTTGTTGTTGTTTATTTGACACTGTTGTTGTTGTTTATTTGACGTTGTTGTTGTTGTTTATTTAACGTTGTTGTTGTTGACGTTGTTGTTGTTGTTATTGTTTATTTGATGTTGTTGTTGTTGTTTTTTATTTGACGTAGTTGTTGTTGTTGACGTTGTTGTTGTTGTTTATTTTTCGTTTTTGTTGTTGTTAATGTTGTTGTTTTTGTTGTTGTTTATTTGACGTTGTTGTTGTTGTTGTTTATTTGACATTGTTATTGTTGTTTATTTGACGTTGTTGTTGTTAGTTATTTGACGTTGTTGTTGTTGTTGTTTATTTGACGTTGTTGTTGTTGTTGTTTATTTGACGTTATTGTTGTTGTTGTTTATTTGACGTTGTTGTTGTTGACGTTGTTGTTGTTGTTGTTGTTTATTTGACGTTGTTGTTGTTGTTGTTGTCTATTTGACGTTGTTAATGTTGTTGTTGTTGTTTATTTAACGTTGTTGTTGTTATTATTGTTGTTGTTGTTGTTATTGTTTATTTGACGTTGTTGTTGTTGTTATTTATTTGACGTTGTTGTTGTTGTTGTTGTTGTTGTTTATTTGACGCTGTTGTTGTTGTTGTTTATTTGACGTTGTTAATGTTGTTGACATTGTTGTTGTTGTTTTTGTTGTTTATTTGACGTTGTTGTTGTTGTTGTTGTTGTTATTGTTGGTGTTGTTGTTGTTGTTTATTTGACGTTGTTGTTGTTGTTTATTTGACGTTGTTATTGTTGTTGTTCTTGTTGTTTACTTGACGTTGTTGTTGTTGTTGACGTATTTGTTGTTGTTGTTTATTTGACGTTGTTGTTGTTGTTGTTTATTTGACTTTTTTAATGTTGTTGACATTGTTGTTGTTGTTTTTGTTGTTTATTTGACGTTGTTGTTGTTGTTTATTTGACGTTGTTGTTGTTAACGTTGTTGTTGTTGTTTATTTGACGTAGTTGTTGTTGTTGACGTTGTTGTTGTTGTTGTTTATTTGACGTTTTTGTTGTTGTTGATGTTGTTGTTGTTTTTGTTGTGGTTTATTTGACGTTGTTGTTGTTGTTGTTGTTGTTGTTGTTGTTTGTTTGACGTTTTTATTGTTGTTTATTTGACGTTGTTGTTGTTATTTGGCGTTGTTGTTGTTGTTGTTGTTGTATTTGTTGTTGTTCTTGTTGCTTATTTGATGTTGTTGTTATTGTTGTTGTTTATTTGACGTTGTTGTTGTTGTTTATTTGACGTTGTTGTTGTTATTGTTTATTTGACGTTGTTGTTGTTGTTGTTTATTTGACGTTGTTGTTGTTGTTTATTTAACGTTCTTAATGTTGTTGACGTTGTTGTTGATGTTGTTTATTTCACGTTGTTGTTGTTGTTGTTATTGTTGTTGTTGTTGTTGTTGTTGTTGTTGTTGTTGTTGTTTATTTGACATTGTCATTGTTGTATTTGTTGTTGTTGTTGTTGTTTATTTGACGTTGTTGTTGTTGTTTATTTGACGTTATTGTTGTTGTTTATTTGACGTTGTTATTGTTGTTGTTGTTGTTTTGATGTTGTTTTAGATGTTGTTGTTTATTTGACGTTGTTGTTGTTGTTGTTGTTGTTTATTTGACGTTATTGTTGTTGTTGTTGTTTATTTGACGTTGTTGTTGTTGTTGACGTTGTTGTTGTTGTTGTTTATTTGACTTTGTTGTTGTTGTTGTTTATTTGCCGTTGTTAATGTTGTTGCTGTTGTTTATTTCACGTTGTTATTGTTATTATTGTTGTTGTTGTTATTGGTTATTTGACGTTGTTGTTGTTGTTGTTGTTTATTTGACGATGTTGTTGTTGTTGTTTATTTGACGTTGTTGATGTTGTTGACATTGTTGTTGTTGTTTTTGTTGTTTATTTGACGTTGTTGTTGTGGTTGTAGTTTATTTGACGTTGTTGTTGTTTATTTGACGTTCCTGTTGTTGTTGACGTTGTTGTTATTGTTGTTTATTTGACGGTGTTGTTGTTGTTGTTGTTGTTTATTTGACATTGTTGTTGTTGTTGACGTTGTTGTTGTTTTTTATTTGACGTTGTTGTTGTTGGTGTTATTGTTTATTTGACGTTGTTGTTGTTGTTTATTTGACGTAGTTTTTGTTGTTGACGTTGTTGTTGTTGTTGTTGTTGTTGTTGTTTATTTGACATTTTTGTTGTTGTTGATGTTGTTGTTGTTTTTGTTGTTGTTTATTTTTCGTTTTTGTTTTTGTTATTTGATGTTGTTGTTGTTGTATTTGTTGTTGTTGTTGTTGCTTATTTGATGTTGTTGTTATTGTTGTTGTTTATTTGACGTTGTTGTTGTTGTTTATTTGACGTTGTTGTTGTTGTAGTTGTTTATTTGACGTTGTTGTTGTTGTTGACGTTGTTGTTGTTGTTGTTGTTGTTTATTTGACGTTGTTGTTGTTGTTGTTTATTTAATGTTGTTAATGTTGTCGACGTTGTTGTTGTTGTTGTTTATTTCACGTTGTTGTTGCTGTTATTTATTTGATGTTGTTGTTGTTGTTGTTATTGTTGTTGTTGTTGTTGTTGTTTATTTGTTATTGTCATTGTTGTATTTGTTGTTGTTGTTGTTGTTTATTTGACGTTGTTATTGTTGTTTATTTGACGTTATTGTTGTTGTTTTTTTGACGTTGTTATTGTTGTTGTTCTTGTTGTTTACTTGACGTTGTTGTAGTTGTTGACGTTGTTGTTGTTGTTGTTTATTTGACGTTGTTGTTGTTGTTGTTGTTTATTTGACTTTTTTAATGTTGTTGACATTGTTGTTGTTGTTTTTGTTGTTTATTTGACATTGTTGTTGTTGTTGTTATTGTTGGTGTTGTTGGTGTTGTTGTTGTTTATTTGACGTTGTTGTTGTTGTTTATTTGTCGTTGTTGTTGTTGACGTTGTTGTTGTTGTTTATTTGACGTAGTTATTGTTGTTGACGTTGTTGTTGTTGTTGTTGTTGTTTATTTGACGTTTTTGTTGTTGTTGATGTTGTTGTTGTTTTTGTTGTGGTTTATTTGACGTTGTTGTTGTTGCTGTTTGTTTGACGTTTTTATTGTTGTTTATTTGACGTTGTTTTTGTTATTTGGCGTTGTTGTTGTTGTTGTTGTATTTGTTGTTGTTCTTGTTGCTTATTTGATGTTGTTGTTATTGTTGTTGTTTATTTGACGTTGTTGTTGTCGTTTATTTAATGTTGTTGTTGTTATTGTTTATTTGACGTTGTTGTTGTTGTTGTTTATTTGACGTTGTTGTTGTTGTTGACGTTGTTGTTGTTGTTGTTTATTTGACGTTGTTAATGTTGTCGACGTTGTTGTTGTTGTTGTTTATTTCACGTTGTTGTTGTTGTTGTTTATTTGACATTCTTAATGTTGTCGACGTTGTTGTTGTTGTTGTTTATTTCACGTTGTTGTTGTTGTTGTTGTTGTTGTTATTGTTGTTATTGTTGTTGTTGTTTATTTGACATTGTCATTGTTGTATTTGTTGTTGTTGTTGTTGTTTATTTGACGTTGTTGTTGTTTATTTGACGTTATTGTTGTTGTTTATTTGACGTTGTTATTGTTGTTGTTGTTGTTTATTTGACGTTGTTGTTGTTGTTGTTTATTTTACTTTTTTAATGTTGTTGACATTGTTGTTGTTCTTTTTGTTGTTTATTTGACGTTGTTGTTGTTGTTGTTGTTGTTGTTATTGTTGGTGTTGTTGGTGTTGTTGTTGTTTATTTGACGTTGTTGTTGTTGTTGTTTATTTGACGTTGTTGTTGTTGTTGACGTTGTTGTTGTTGTTTATTTGACGTAGTAGTTATTGTTGACATTGTTGTTGTTGTTGTTGTTTATTTGACGTTTTTGTTGTTGTTGATGTTGTTGTTGTTTTTGTTGTGGTTTATTTGACGTTGTTGTTGTTGTTGTTGTTGTTTGTTTGACGTTGTTATTGTTGTTTATTTGACGTTGTTTTTGTTATTTGGCGTTGTTGTTGTTGTTGTTGTATTTGTTGTTGTTGTTGTTGTTTATTTGCTGTTGTTGTTATTGTTGTTGTTTATTTGACGTTGTTATTGTTGTTGTTTATTTGACGTTGTTGTTGTTATTGTTTATTTAACGTTGTTGTTGTTGTTTATTTGACGTTGTTGTTGTTGTTGACGTTGTTGTTGTTGTTGTTTATTTGATGTCGTTATTGTTGTTGTTGTTTATTTGACGTTGTTGTTGTTGTTTATTTGACGTTGTTGTTGTTGTTGGTATTGTTTATTTGACATTATTGTTGTTGTTGTTTATTTGACGTTGTTGTTGTTGTTGTTTATTTGACGTTGTTGTTGTTATTGTTGTTGTTTATTTGACGTTGTTGTTGTTACTTATTTGACGTTGTTGTTATTGTTGTTGTTTATTTGACGTTGTTATTGCTGTTGTTTATTTGACGTTGCTGTTGTTGTTGTTATTTATTTGACGTTGTTGTTGTTGTTGTTGTTGTTGTTTATTTGACGTTGTTGTTGTTGTTGTTGTTGTTGTTGGTGTTGTTGTTTATTTGACGTTGTTGTTGTTGTTGTTGTTGTTTATTTGACGTTGTTTATGTTGTTGTTGTTGTTTATTTGACGTTGTTTATGTTGTTGACGTTGTTGTTTTTGTTGTTGTTGTTATTGTTGTTGTTGTTTATTTGACGTTGTTGTTGTTGTTTATTTGACATTGTTGTTGTTATTTGACGTTGTTGTTTATGTTGTATTTGTTGTTGTTGTTGTTGTTTATTTGACATTATTGTTGTTGTTTATTTGACGTTGTTGCAGTTGATGACGTTGTTGTTGTTGTTGTTTATTTGACGTTGTTGTTGTTGTTGTTTATTTGACGTTGTTAAT
>OX451740.1:460221096-460226096 GCA_948472305.1 Vicia faba
TGTTGTTAGTTATTTGACGTTGTTGTTGTTGTTGTTTATTTGACGTTGTTGTTGTTGTTGTTTATTTGACGTTATTGTTGTTGTTGTTGTTTATTTGACGTTGTTGTTGTTGACGTTGTTGTTGTTGTTGTTGTTTATTTGACGTTGTTGTTGTTGTTGTTGTCTATTTGACGTTGTTAATGTTGTTGTTGTTGTTTATTTAACGTTGTTGTTGTTATTATTGTTGTTGTTGTTGTTATTGTTTATTTGACGTTGTTGTTGTTGTTATTTATTTGACGTTGTTGTTGTTGTTGTTGTTGTTGTTTATTTGACGCTGTTGTTGTTGTTGTTTATTTGACGTTGTTAATGTTGTTGACATTGTTGTTGTTGTTTTTGTTGTTTATTTGACGTTGTTGTTGTTGTTGTTGTTGTTATTGTTGGTGTTGTTGTTGTTGTTTATTTGACGTTGTTGTTGTTGTTTATTTGACGTTGTTATTGTTGTTGTTCTTGTTGTTTACTTGACGTTGTTGTTGTTGTTGACGTATTTGTTGTTGTTGTTTATTTGACGTTGTTGTTGTTGTTGTTTATTTGACTTTTTTAATGTTGTTGACATTGTTGTTGTTGTTTTTGTTGTTTATTTGACGTTGTTGTTGTTGTTTATTTGACGTTGTTGTTGTTAACGTTGTTGTTGTTGTTTATTTGACGTAGTTGTTGTTGTTGACGTTGTTGTTGTTGTTGTTTATTTGACGTTTTTGTTGTTGTTGATGTTGTTGTTGTTTTTGTTGTGGTTTATTTGACGTTGTTGTTGTTGTTGTTGTTGTTGTTGTTGTTGTTTGTTTGACGTTTTTATTGTTGTTTATTTGACGTTGTTGTTGTTATTTGGCGTTGTTGTTGTTGTTGTTGTTGTATTTGTTGTTGTTCTTGTTGCTTATTTGATGTTGTTGTTATTGTTGTTGTTTATTTGACGTTGTTGTTGTTGTTTATTTGACGTTGTTGTTGTTATTGTTTATTTGACGTTGTTGTTGTTGTTGTTTATTTGACGTTGTTGTTGTTGTTTATTTAACGTTCTTAATGTTGTTGACGTTGTTGTTGATGTTGTTTATTTCACGTTGTTGTTGTTGTTGTTATTGTTGTTGTTGTTGTTGTTGTTGTTGTTGTTGTTGTTGTTTATTTGACATTGTCATTGTTGTATTTGTTGTTGTTGTTGTTGTTTATTTGACGTTGTTGTTGTTGTTTATTTGACGTTATTGTTGTTGTTTATTTGACGTTGTTATTGTTGTTGTTGTTGTTTTGATGTTGTTTTAGATGTTGTTGTTTATTTGACGTTGTTGTTGTTGTTGTTGTTGTTTATTTGACGTTATTGTTGTTGTTGTTGTTTATTTGACGTTGTTGTTGTTGTTGACGTTGTTGTTGTTGTTGTTTATTTGACGTTGTTGTTGTTGTTGTTTATTTGCCGTTGTTAATGTTGTTGCTGTTGTTTATTTCACGTTGTTATTGTTATTATTGTTGTTGTTGTTATTGGTTATTTGACGTTGTTGTTGTTGTTGTTGTTTATTTGACGATGTTGTTGTTGTTGTTTATTTGACGTTGTTGATGTTGTTGACATTGTTGTTGTTGTTTTTGTTGTTTATTTGACGTTGTTGTTGTGGTTGTAGTTTATTTGACGTTGTTGTTGTTTATTTGACGTTCCTGTTGTTGTTGACGTTGTTGTTATTGTTGTTTATTTGACGGTGTTGTTGTTGTTGTTGTTGTTTATTTGACATTGTTGTTGTTGTTGACGTTGTTGTTGTTTTTTATTTGACGTTGTTGTTGTTGGTGTTATTGTTTATTTGACGTTGTTGTTGTTGTTTATTTGACGTAGTTTTTGTTGTTGACGTTGTTGTTGTTGTTGTTGTTGTTGTTGTTTATTTGACATTTTTGTTGTTGTTGATGTTGTTGTTGTTTTTGTTGTTGTTTATTTTTCGTTTTTGTTTTTGTTATTTGATGTTGTTGTTGTTGTATTTGTTGTTGTTGTTGTTGCTTATTTGATGTTGTTGTTATTGTTGTTGTTTATTTGACGTTGTTGTTGTTGTTTATTTGACGTTGTTGTTGTTGTAGTTGTTTATTTGACGTTGTTGTTGTTGTTGACGTTGTTGTTGTTGTTGTTGTTGTTTATTTGACGTTGTTGTTGTTGTTGTTTATTTAATGTTGTTAATGTTGTCGACGTTGTTGTTGTTGTTGTTTATTTCACGTTGTTGTTGCTGTTATTTATTTGATGTTGTTGTTGTTGTTGTTATTGTTGTTGTTGTTGTTGTTGTTTATTTGTTATTGTCATTGTTGTATTTGTTGTTGTTGTTGTTGTTTATTTGACGTTGTTATTGTTGTTTATTTGACGTTATTGTTGTTGTTTTTTTGACGTTGTTATTGTTGTTGTTCTTGTTGTTTACTTGACGTTGTTGTAGTTGTTGACGTTGTTGTTGTTGTTGTTTATTTGACGTTGTTGTTGTTGTTGTTGTTTATTTGACTTTTTTAATGTTGTTGACATTGTTGTTGTTGTTTTTGTTGTTTATTTGACATTGTTGTTGTTGTTGTTATTGTTGGTGTTGTTGGTGTTGTTGTTGTTTATTTGACGTTGTTGTTGTTGTTTATTTGTCGTTGTTGTTGTTGACGTTGTTGTTGTTGTTTATTTGACGTAGTTATTGTTGTTGACGTTGTTGTTGTTGTTGTTGTTGTTTATTTGACGTTTTTGTTGTTGTTGATGTTGTTGTTGTTTTTGTTGTGGTTTATTTGACGTTGTTGTTGTTGCTGTTTGTTTGACGTTTTTATTGTTGTTTATTTGACGTTGTTTTTGTTATTTGGCGTTGTTGTTGTTGTTGTTGTATTTGTTGTTGTTCTTGTTGCTTATTTGATGTTGTTGTTATTGTTGTTGTTTATTTGACGTTGTTGTTGTCGTTTATTTAATGTTGTTGTTGTTATTGTTTATTTGACGTTGTTGTTGTTGTTGTTTATTTGACGTTGTTGTTGTTGTTGACGTTGTTGTTGTTGTTGTTTATTTGACGTTGTTAATGTTGTCGACGTTGTTGTTGTTGTTGTTTATTTCACGTTGTTGTTGTTGTTGTTTATTTGACATTCTTAATGTTGTCGACGTTGTTGTTGTTGTTGTTTATTTCACGTTGTTGTTGTTGTTGTTGTTGTTGTTATTGTTGTTGTTGTTGTTGTTGTTTATTTGACATTGTCATTGTTGTATTTGTTGTTGTTGTTGTTGTTTATTTGACGTTGTTGTTGTTTATTTGACGTTATTGTTGTTGTTTATTTGACGTTGTTATTGTTGTTGTTGTTGTTTATTTGACGTTGTTGTTGTTGTTGTTTATTTTACTTTTTTAATGTTGTTGACATTGTTGTTGTTCTTTTTGTTGTTTATTTGACGTTGTTGTTGTTGTTGTTGTTGTTGTTATTGTTGGTGTTGTTGGTGTTGTTGTTGTTTATTTGACGTTGTTGTTGTTGTTGTTTATTTGACGTTGTTGTTGTTGTTGACGTTGTTGTTGTTGTTTATTTGACGTAGTAGTTATTGTTGACATTGTTGTTGTTGTTGTTGTTTATTTGACGTTTTTGTTGTTGTTGATGTTGTTGTTGTTTTTGTTGTGGTTTATTTGACGTTGTTGTTGTTGTTGTTGTTGTTTGTTTGACGTTGTTATTGTTGTTTATTTGACGTTGTTTTTGTTATTTGGCGTTGTTGTTGTTGTTGTTGTATTTGTTGTTGTTGTTGTTGTTTATTTGCTGTTGTTGTTATTGTTGTTGTTTATTTGACGTTGTTATTGTTGTTGTTTATTTGACGTTGTTGTTGTTATTGTTTATTTAACGTTGTTGTTGTTGTTTATTTGACGTTGTTGTTGTTGTTGACGTTGTTGTTGTTGTTGTTTATTTGATGTCGTTATTGTTGTTGTTGTTTATTTGACGTTGTTGTTGTTGTTTATTTGACGTTGTTGTTGTTGTTGGTATTGTTTATTTGACATTATTGTTGTTGTTGTTTATTTGACGTTGTTGTTGTTGTTGTTTATTTGACGTTGTTGTTGTTATTGTTGTTGTTTATTTGACGTTGTTGTTGTTACTTATTTGACGTTGTTGTTATTGTTGTTGTTTATTTGACGTTGTTATTGCTGTTGTTTATTTGACGTTGCTGTTGTTGTTGTTATTTATTTGACGTTGTTGTTGTTGTTGTTGTTGTTGTTTATTTGACGTTGTTGTTGTTGTTGTTGTTGTTGGTGTTGTTGTTTATTTGACGTTGTTGTTGTTGTTGTTGTTGTTTATTTGACGTTGTTTATGTTGTTGTTGTTGTTTATTTGACGTTGTTTATGTTGTTGACGTTGTTGTTTTTGTTGTTGTTGTTATTGTTGTTGTTGTTTATTTGACGTTGTTGTTGTTGTTTATTTGACATTGTTGTTGTTATTTGACGTTGTTGTTTATGTTGTATTTGTTGTTGTTGTTGTTGTTTATTTGACATTATTGTTGTTGTTTATTTGACGTTGTTGCAGTTGATGACGTTGTTGTTGTTGTTGTTTATTTGACGTTGTTGTTGTTGTTGTTTATTTGACGTTGTTAATGTTGTTGACATTGATGTTGTTGTTTTTGTTATTTATTTGACGTTGTTGTTGTTGTTGTTATTGTTGGTGTTGGTGTTGTTGTTGTTTATTTGACTTTGTTGTTGTTGTTTATTTGACGTTGTTGTTGTTTTTGACGTTGTTGTTGTTGTTTATTTGACGGTGTTGTTGTTGTTGTTATTTATTTGACATTGTTGTTGTTGTTGTTGTTGTTGACGTTGTTGTTGTTGTTGTTTATTTGACGTTGTTGTTGTTGTTGTTTATTTGACGTTGTTGTTGTTGTTGTTTATTTGACACTGTTGTTGTTGTTTATTTGACGTTGTTGTTGTTTATTTAACGTTGTTGTTGTTGACGTTGTTGTTGTTGTTATTGTTTATTTGATGTTGTTGTTGTTGTTTTTTATTTGACGTAGTTGTTGTTGTTGACGTTATTGTCGTTGTTGTT
>OX451740.1:460236096-460238596 GCA_948472305.1 Vicia faba
TTGTCATTGTTGTATTTGTTGTTGTTGTTGTTTATTTGACGTTGTTATTGTTGTTTATTTGACGTTATTGTTGTTGTTTTTTTGACGTTGTTATTGTTGTTGTTCTTGTTGTTTACTTGACGTTGTTGTTGTTGTTGACGTTGTTGTTGTTGTTTATTTGACGTTGTTGTTGTTGTTGTTTATTTGACTTCTTTAATGTTGTTGACATTGTTGTTGTTGTTTTTGTTGTTTATTTGACGTTGTTGTTGTTGTTGTTATTGTTGGTGTTGTTGGTGTTGTTGTTGTTTATTTGACGTTGTTGTTGTTGTTTATTTGACGTTGTTGTTGTTGTTTATTTGACGTAGTTATTGTTGTTGTTGTTGTTGTTTATTTGACGTTTTTGTTGTTATTGATGTTGTTGTTGTTTTTGTTGTGGTTTATTTGACGTTGTTGTTGTTGTTGTTGTTTGTTTGACGTTTTTATTGTTGTTTATTTGACGTTGTTTTTGTTATTTGGCGTTGTTGTTGTTGTTGTTGTATTTGTTGTTGTTCTTGTTGCTTATTTGATGTTGTTGTTATTGTTGTTGTTTATTTGACGTTGTTGTTGTTGTTTATTTGACGTTGTTGTTGTTATTGTTTATTTGACGTTGTTGTTGTTGTTGTTTATTTGACGTTGTTGTTGTTGTTGACGTTGTTGTTGTTGTTGTTGTTTATTTGACGTTGCTAATGTTGTCGACGTTGTTGTTGTTGTTGTTTATTTCACGTTGTTGTTGTTGTTGTTTATTTGACATTCTTAATGTTGTCGACGTTGTTGTTGTTGTTGTTGTTTATTTCACGTTGTTGTTGTTGTTATTGTTGTTGTTGTTGTTGTTTATTTGACATTGTCATTGTTGTATTTGTTGTTGTTGTTGTTGTTGTTGTTTATTTGACGTTGTTGTTGTTTATTTGACGTTATTGTTGTTGTTTATTTGACGTTGTTATTGTTGTTGTTGTTGTTGTTTATTTGACGTTGTTGTTGTTGTTGTTTATTTTACTTTTTTAATGTTGTTGACATTGTTGTTGTTCTTTTTGTTGTTTATTTGACGTTGTTGTTGTTGTTGTTGTTATTGTTGGTGTTGTTGGTGTTGTTGTTGTTTATTTGACGTTGTTGTTGTTGTTGTTTATTTGACGTTGTTGTTGTCGTTGACGTTGTTGTTGTTGTTTATTTGACGTAGTTGTTGTTGTTGACGTTGTTATTGTTGTTTATTTGACGTTTTTGTTGTTGTTGATGTTGTTGTTATTTTTGTTGTGGTTTATTTGTCGTTGTTGTTGTTGTTGTTGTTGTTTGTTTGACGTTGTTATTGTTGTTTATTTGACGTTGTTTTTGTTATTTGGCGTTGTTGTTGTTGTTGTATTTGTTGTTGTTGTTGTTGTTTATTTGTTGTTGTTGTATTTGTTGTTGTTGTTGTTGTTTATTTGTTGTTGTTGTTATTGTTGTTGTTTATTTGACGTTGTTGTTGTTGTTTATTTGACGTTGTTGTTGTTATTGTTTATTTAACGTTGTTGTTGTTGTTTATTTTACGTTGTTGTTGTTGTTGACGTTGTTGTTGTTGTTGTTTATTTGATGTCGTTATTGTTGTTGTTGTTTATTTGACGTTGTTGTTGTTTATTTGACGTTGTTGTTGTTGTTGGTATTGTTTATTTGACATTATTGTTGTTGTTGTTTATTTGACGTTGTTGTTGTTGTTGTTTATTTGACGTTGTTGTTGTTATTGTTGTTGTTTATTTGACGTTGTTGTTGTTACGTATTTGACGTTGTTGTTATTGTTGTTGTTTATTTGACGTTGTTATTGCTGTTGTTTATTTGACGTTGTTGTTGTTGTTGTTATTTATTTGACGTTGTTGTTGTTGTTGTTGTTTATTTGACATTGTTGTTGTTGTTGTTGGTGTTGTTGTTTATTTGACGTTGTTGTTGTTGTTGTTGTTGTTGTTTATTTGACGTTGTTTATGTTGTTGTTGTTGTTTATTTGACGTTGTTTATGTTGCTGACGTTGTTGTTGTTGTTGTTGTTATTGTTGTTGTTGTTTATTTGACGTTGTTGTTGTTGTTTATTTGACATTGTTGTTGTTATTTGACGTTGTTGTTTTTGTTGTATTTGTTGTTGTTGTTGTTTATTTGACATTATTGTTGTTGTTTATTTGACGTTGTTATTGTTGTTGTTGTTGTTTATTTGACGTTGTTGCTGTTGTTGACGTTGTTGTTGTTGTTGTTTATTTGACGTTGTTGTTGTTGTTGTTTATTTGACGTTGTTAATGTTGTTGACATTGATGTTGTTGTTTTTGTTATTTATTTGACGTTGTTGTTGTTGTTGTTGTTGTTATTGTTGGTGTTGGTGTTGTTGTTGTTTATTTGACTTTGTTGTTGTTGTTTATTTGACGTTGTTGTTGTTTTTGACGTTGTTGTTGTTGTTTATTTGATGGTGTTGTTGTTGTTGTTATTTATTTGACATTGTTGTTGTTGTTGTTGTTGACGTTGTTGTTGTT
>OX451740.1:460248596-460298596 GCA_948472305.1 Vicia faba
TGTGGTTTATTTGACGTTGTTGTTGTTGTTGTTTGTTTGACGTTTTTATTGTTGTTTATTTGACGTTGTTTTTGTTATTTGGCGTTGTTGTTGTTGTATTTGTTGTTGTTCTTGTTTCTTATTTGATGTTGTTGTTATTGTTGTTGTTTATTTGACGTTGTTGTTGTTGTTTATTTGACGTTGTTGTTGTTATTGTTTATTTGACGTTGTTGTTGTTGTTGTTGTTTATTTGACATTGTTGTTGTTGTTGACGTTGTTGTTGT
This sequence comes from Vicia faba, assembly GCA_948472305.1. NCBI lineage: Eukaryota > Viridiplantae > Streptophyta > Magnoliopsida > Fabales > Fabaceae > Vicia > Vicia faba. The sequence goes on from OX451740.1 coordinate 460,248,860, forward strand.
TGTTGTTTATTTGACGTTGTTAATGTTGTCGACGTTGTTGTTGTTGTTGTTTATTTCACGTTGTTGTTGTTGTTGTTTATTTGACGTTCTTAATGTTGTCGACGTTGTTGTTGTTGTTGTTTATTTCACGTTGTTGTTGTTGTTGTTATTGTTGTTGTTGTTGTTGTTGTTTATTTGACATTGTCATTGTTGTTGTTGTTGTTGTTGTTTATTTGACGTTGTTGTTGTTTATTTGACGTTATTGTTGTTGTTTATTTGACGTTGTTATTGTTGTTGTTGTTGTTTATTTGACGTTGTTGTTGTTGTTGTTGTTTATTTTACTTTTTTAATGTTGTTGACATTGTTGTTGTTCTTTTTGTTGTTTATTTGACGTTGTTGTTGTTGTTGTTATTGTTGGTGTTGTTGGTGTTGTTGTTGTTTATTTGACGTTGTTGTTGTTGTTGTTTATTTGACGTTGTTGTTGTTGACGTTGTTGTTGTTGTTTATTTGACGTAGTTGTTGTTGTTGACGTTGTTGTTGTTGTTGTTTATTTGACGTTTTTGTTGTTGTTGATGTTGTTGTTATTTTTGTTGTGGTTTATTTGACGTTGTTGTTGTTGTTGTTGTTTGTTTGACGTTGTTATTGTTGTTTATTTGACGTTGTTTTTGTTATTTGGCGTTGTTGTTGTTGTTGTATTTGTTGTTGTTGTTGTTGTTTATTTGTTGTTGTTGTTATTGTTGTTGTTTATTTGACGTTGTTGTTGTTGTTGTTTATTTGACGTTGTTGTTGTTATTGTTTATTTAACGTTGTTGTTGTTGTTTATTTGACGTTGTTGTTGTTGTTGACGTTGTTGTTGTTGTTGTTTATTTGATGTCGTTATTGTTGTTGTTGTTTATTTGATGTTGTTGTTGTTTATTTGACGTTGTTGTTGTTGTTGGTATTGTTTATTTGACATTATTGTTGTTGTTGTTTATTTGACGTTGTTGTTGTTGTTGTTTATTTGACGTTGTTGTTGTTATTGTTGTTGTTTATTTGACGTTGTTGTTGTTACGTATTTGACGTTGTTGTTATTGTTGTTGTTTATTTGACGTTGTTATTGTTGTTGTTTATTTGATGTTGCTGTTGTTGTTGTTATTTATTTGACGTTGTTGTTGTTGTTGTTTATTTGACGTTGTTGTTGTTGTTGTTGGTGTTGTTGTTTATTTGACGTTGTTGTTGTTGTTGTTGTTGTTGTTTATTTGACGTTGTTTATGTTGTTGTTGTTGTTAATTTGACGTTGTTTATGTTGCTGACGTTGTTGTTGTTGTTGTTATTGTTGTTGTTGTTTATTTGACATTGTTGTTGTTATTTGACGTTGTTGTTTATGTTGTATTTGTTGTGGTTGTTGTTGTTTATTTGACATTATTGTTGTTGTTTATTTGACGTTGTTATTGTTGTTGTTGTTGTTTATTTGACGTTGTTGCTGTTGTTGACGTTGTTGTTGTTGTTGTTGTTTATTTGACGTTGTTGTTGTTGTTGTTGTTGTTTATTTGACGTTGTTAATGTTGTTGACATTGATGTTGTTGTTTTTGTTATTTATTTGACGTTGTTGTTGTTATTGTTGGTGTTGGTGTTGTTGTTGTTTATTTGACTTTGTTGTTGTTGTTTATTTGACGTTGTTGTTGTTTTTGACGTTGTTGTTGTTGTTGTTGTTGTTGACGTTGTTGTTGTTGTTGTTTATTTGACGTTGTTGTTGTTGTTGTTGTTTATTTGACGTTGTTGTTGTTGTTTTTGTTTATTTGACACTGTTGTTGTTGTTTATTTGACGTTGTTGTTGTTTATTTAACGTTGTTGTTGTTGACGTTGTTGTTGTTGTTATTGTTTATTTGATGTTGTTGTTGTTGTTTTTTATTTGACGTAGTTGTTGTTGTTGACGTTGTTGTTGTTGTTGTTTATTTTTCGTTTTTGTTGTTGTTGATGTTGTTGTTTTTGTTGTTGTTTATTTGACGTTGTTGTTGTTGTTGTTTATTTGACGTTGTTATTGTTGTTTATTTGACGTTGTTGTTGTTGGTTATTTGACGTTGTTGTTGTTGTTGTTGTTGTTTATTTGACGTTGTTGTTGTTGTTGTTTATTTGACGTTATTGTTGTTGTTGTTGTTTATTTGACATTGTTGTTGTTGTTGACGTTGTTGTTGTTGTTGTTGTTTATTTGACGTTGTTGTTGTTGTTGTCTATTTGACGTTGTTAATGTTGTTGTTGTTGTTTATTTAACGTTGTTGTTGTTATTATTGTTGTTGTTGTTGTTGTTATTGTTTATTTGACGTTGTTGTTGTTGTTGTTATTTATTTGACGTTGTTGTTGTTGTTGTTGTTGTTGTTGTTTATTTGACGCTGTTGTTGTTGTTGTTTATTTGACGTTGTTAATGTTGTTGACATTGTTGTTGTTGTTTTTGTTGTTTATTTGACGTTGTTATTGTTGTTGTTGTTATTGTTGGTGTTGTTGTTGTTGTTTATTTGACGTTGTTGTTGTTGTTTATTTGACGTTGTTATTGTTGTTGTTCTTGTTGTTTACTTGACGTTGTTGTTGTTGTTGACGTTGTTGTTGTTGTTGTTTATTTGACGTTGTTGTTGTTGTTGTTTATTTGACTTTTTTAATGTTGTTGACATTGTTGTTGTTGTTTTTGTTGTTTATTTGACGTTGTTGTTGTTGTTGTTGTTGTTATTGTTGGTGTTGTTGGTGTTGTTGTTGTTTATTTGACGTTGTTGTTGTTGTTGTTTATTTGACGTTGTTGTTGTTAACGTTGTTGTTGTTGTTTATTTGACGTTGTTGTTGTTGTTGACGTTGTTGTTGTTGTTGTTGTTTATTTGACGTTTTTGTTGTTGTTGATGTTGTTGTTGTTGTTGTTTATTTGACGTTGTTGTTGTTACTTATTTGACGTTGTTGTTATTGTTGTTGTTTATTTGACGTTGTTATTGTTATTGTTTATTTGACGTTGCTGTTGTTGTTGTTGTTATTTATTTGACGTTGTTGTTGTTGTTGTTGTTGTTGTTTATTTGACGTTGTTGTTGTTGTTGGTGGTGTTGTTGTTTATTTGACGTTGTTGTTGTTGTTGTTGTTGTTGTTGTTGTTTATTTGACGTTGTTTATGTTGTTGTTGTTGTTGTTTATTTGACGTTGTTTATGTTGTTGACGTTGTTGTTGTTGTTGTTGTTATTGTTGTTGTTGTTTATTTGACGTTGTTGTTGTTGTTTATTTGACATTGTTGTTGTTATTTGACGTTGTTGTTTATGTTGTATTTGTTGTTGTTGTTGTTGTTTATTTGACATTATTGTGGTTGTTGATTTGACGTTGTTATTGTTGTTGTTGTTGTTTATTTGACGTTGTTGCAGTTGTTGACGTTGTTGTTGTTGTTGTTTATTTAACGTTGTTGTTGTTATTATTGTTGTTGTTGTTGTTGTTGTTATTGTTTATTTGACGTTGTTGTTGTTGTTGTTATTTATTTGACGTTGTTGTTGTTGTTTTTGTTGTTTATTTGACGCTGTTGTTGTTGTTGTTTATTTGACGTTGTTAATGTTGTTGACATTGTTGTTGTTGTTTTTGTTGTTTATTTGACGTTGTTGTTGTTGTTGTTGTTATTGTTGGTGTTGGTGTTGTTGTTTATTTGACGTTGTTGTTGTTGTTGTTTATTTGACGTTGTTATTGTTGTTGTTCTTGTTGTTTACTTGACGTTGTTGTTGTTGTTGTTGACGTTGTTATTGTTGTTGTTTATTTGACGTTGTTGTTGTTGTTGTTTATTTGACTTTTTTAATGTTGTTGACATTGTTGTTGTTGTTTTTGTTGTTTATTTGACGTTGTTGTTGTTGTTATTGTTGGTGTTGTTGGTGTTGTTGTTGTTTATTTGACGTTGTTGTTGTTGTTTATTTGACGTTGTTGTTGTTGTTGACGTTGTTGTTGTTGTTGTTTATTTGACGTTTTTGTTGTTGTTGATGTTGTTGTTGTTTTTGTTGTGGTTTATTTGACGTTGTTGTTGTTGTTGTTTGTTTGACGTTTTTATTGTTGTTTATTTGACGTTGTTTTTGTTATTTGGCGTTGTTGTTGTTGTTGTATTTGTTGTTGTTCTTGTTGCTTATTTGATGTTGTTGTTATTGTTGTTGTTTAATTGATGTTGTTGTTGTTGTTTATTTGACGTTGTTGTTGTTATTGTTTATTTGACGTTGTTGTTGTTGTTGTTGTTGTTTATTTGACGTTGTTGTTGTTGTTGTTGTTTATTTGACGTTCTTAATGTTGTCGACGTTGTTGTTGCTGTTGGTGTTGTTGTTTATTTGACGTTGTTGTTGTTGTTGTTTATTTGACGTTGTTGTTGTTATTGTTGTTGTTTATTTGACGTTGTTGTTGTTACTTATTTGACGTTGTTGTTATTGTTGTTGTTTATTTGACGTTGTTATTGCTGTTGTTTATTTGACGTTGTTGTTGTTGTTATTTATTTGACGTTGTTGTTGTTGTTGTTGTTTATTTGACGTTGTTGTTGTTGTTGTTGGTGTTGTTGTTTATTTGACGTTGTTGTTGTTGTTGTTGGTTATTTGACGTTGTTGTTGTTGTTGTTTATTTGACGTTGTTGTTGTTGTTGTTTATTTGACGTTGTTGATGTTGTTGACATTGTTGTTGTTGTTTTTGTTGTTTATTTGACGTTGTTGTTGTGGTTGTAGTTTATTGGACGTTGTTGTTGTTTATTTGACGTTCCTGTTGTTGTTGACGTTGTTGTTATTGTTGTTTATTTAACGGTGTTGTTGTTGTTGTTATTGTTTATTTGACATTGTTGTTGTTGTTGACGTTGTTGTTGTTTTTTATTTGACGTTGTTATTGTTGGTGTTATTGTTTATTTGACGTTGTTGTTGTTGTTTATTTGACGTAGTTTTTGTTGTTGACGTTGTTGTTGTTGTATTTGTTGTTGTTTATTTGACGTTTTTGTTGTTGTTGATGTTGTTGTTGTTTTTGTTGTTGTTTATTTGACGTTGTTGTTGTTGTAGTTATTGTTGGTTTGATGTTGTTATTGTTGTTTATTTGACGTTGTTTTTGTTATTTGACGTTGTTGTTGTTGTATTTGTTGTTGTTGTTGTTGCTTATTTGATGTTGTTGTTATTGTTGTTGTTTATTTGACGTTGTTGTTGTTTATTTGACGTTGTTGTTGTTGTAGTTGTTTATTTGACGTTGTTGTTGTTGTTGACGTTGTTGTTGTTGTTGTTGTTGTTTATTTGACGTTGTTGTTGTTGTTGTTTATTTAATGTTGTTAATGTTGTCGACGTTGTTGTTGTTGTTTATTTCACGTTGTTGTTGCTGTTATTTATTTGATGTTGTTGTTGTTGTTGTTATTGTTGTTGTTGTTGTTGTTGTTTATTTGTTATTGTCATTGTTGTATTTGTTGTTGTTGTTGTTGTTTATTTGACGTTGTTATTGTTGTTTATTTGACGTTATTGTTGTTGTTTTTTTGACGTTGTTATTGTTGTTGTTCTTGTTGTTTACTTGACGTTGTTGTTGTTGTTGACGTTGTTGTTGTTGTTGTTTATTTGACGTTGTTGTTGTTGTTGTTTATTTGACTTTTTTAATGTTGTTGACATTGTTGTTGTTGTTTTTGTTGTTTATTTGACATTGTTGTTGTTGTTGTTATTGTTGGTGTTGTTGGTGTTGTTGTTGTTTATTTGACGTTGTTGTTGTTGTTTATTTGACGTTGTTGTTGTTGACGTTGTTGTTGTTGTTTATTTGACGTAGTTAATTTTGTTGACGTTGTTGTTGTTGTTGTTTTTTATTTGACGTTGTTGTTGTTGTTGTTGTTATTGTTGTTGTTGTTGTTGTTGTTTATTTGACATTGTCATTGTTGTTGTTGTTGTTGTTGTTTATTTGACGTTGTTGTTGTTGTTTATTTGACGTTATTGTTGTTGTTTATTTGACGTTGTTATTGTTGTTGTTGTTGTTTATTTGACGTTGTTGTTGTTGTTGTTTATTTTACTTTTTTAATGTTGTTGACATTGTTGTTGTTCTTTTTGTTGTTTATTTGACGTTGTTGTTGTTGTTGTTGTTATTGTTGGTGTTATTGGTGTTGTTGTTGTTTATTTGACGTTGTTGTTGTTGTTGTTTATTTGACGTTGTTGTTGTTGTTTATTTGACGTAGTTGTTGTTGTTGACGTTGTTGTTGTTGTTTATTTGACGTTTTTGTTGTTGTTGATGTTGTTGTTATTTTTGTTGTGGTTTATTTGACGTTGTTGTTGTTGTTGTTGTTGTTTGTTTGACGTTGTTATTGTTGTTTATTTGACGTTGTTTTTGTTATTTGGCGTTGTTGTTGTTGTTGTATTTGTTGTTGTTGTTGTTGTTTATTTGTTGTTGTTGTTATTGTTGTTGTTTATTTGACGTTGTTGTTGTTGTTGTTTATTTGACGTTGTTGTTGTTATTGTTTATTTAACGTTGTTGTTGTTGTTTATTTGACGTTGTTGTTGTTGACGTTGTTGTTGTTGTTGTTTATTTGATGTCGTTATTGTTGTTGTTGTTTATTTGATGTTGTTGTTGTTTATTTGACGTTGTTGTTGTTGGTATTGTTTATTTGACATTATTGTTGTTGTTGTTTATTTGACGTTGTTGTTGTTGTTGTTTATTTGACGTTGTTGTTGTTATTGTTGTTGTTTATTTGACGTTGTTGTTGTTACGTATTTGACGTTGTTGTTATTGTTGTTGTTTATTTGACGTTGTTATTGCTGTTGTTTATTTGATGTTGCTGTTGTTGTTGTTATTTATTTGACGTTGTTGTTGTTGTTGTTGTTTATTTGACGTTGTTGTTGTTGTTGTTGGTGTTGTTGTTTATTTGACGTTGTTGTTGTTGTTGTTGTTTATTTGACGTTGTTTATGTTGTTGTTGTTGTTAATTTGACGTTGTTTATGTTGTTGTTGTTGTTATTGTTGTTGTTGTTTATTTGACATTGTTGTTGTTATTTGACGTTGTTGTTTATGTTGTATTTGTTGTTGTTGTTGTTGTTTATTTGACATTATTGTTGTTGTTTATTTGACGTTGTTATTGTTTATTTGACGTTGTTGCTGTTGTTGACGTTGTTGTTGTTGTTGTTGTTTATTTGACGTTGTTGTTGTTGTTGTTTATTTGACGTTGTTAATGTTGTTGACATTGATGTTGTTGTTTTTGTTATTTATTTGACGTTGTTGTTGTTATTGTTGGTGTTGGTGTTGTTGTTGTTTATTTGACTTTGTTGTTGTTGTTTATTTGACGTTGTTGTTGTTTTTGACGTTGTTGTTGTTGTTGTTGACGTTGTTGTTGTTGTTGTTTATTTGACGTTGTTGTTGTTGTTGTTGTTTATTTGACGTTGTTGTTGTTGTTGTTGTTTATTTGACACTGTTGTTGTTGTTTATTTGACGTTGTTGTTGTTTATTTAACGTTGTTGTTATTGACGTTGTTGTTGTTGTTATTGTTTATTTGATGTTGTTGTTGTTGTTTTTTATTTGACGTAGTTGTTGTTGTTGACGTTGTTGTTGTTGTTGTTTATTTTTCGTTTTTGTTGTTGTTGATGTTGTTGTTTTTGTTGTTGTTTATTTGACGTTGTTGTTGTTGTTGTTTATTTGACGTTGTTATTGTTGTTTATTTGACGTTGTTGTTGTTGGTTATTTGACGTTGTTGTTGTTGTTGTTTATTTGACGTTGTTGTTGTTGTTGTTTATTTGACGTTATTGTTGTTCTTGTTGTTTATTTGACGTTGTTGTTGTTGTTGACGTTGTTGTTGTTGTTGTTGTTTATTTGACGTTGTTGTTGTTGTTGTCTATTTGACGTTGTTAATGTTGTTGCTGTTGTTTATTTAACGTTGTTGTTGTTATTATTGTTGTTGTTGTTGTTGTTATTGTTTATTTGACGTTGTTGTTGTTGTTGTTATTTATTTGACGTTGTTGTTGTTGTTGTTGTTGTTGTTGTTGTTTATTTGACGCTGTTGTTGTTGTTGTTTATTTGACGTTGTTAATGTTGTTGACATTGTTGTTGTTGTTTTTGTTGTTTATTTGACGTTGTTATTGTTGTTTTTGTTATTGTTGGTGTTGTTGTTGTTGTTTATTTGACGTTGTTGTTGTTGTTTATTTGACGTTGTTATTGTTGTTGTTCTTGTTGTTTACTTGACGTTGTTGTTGTTGTTGACGTTGTTGTTGTTGTTGTTGTTTATTTGACGTTGTTGTTGTTGTTGTTTATTTGACTTTTTTAATGTTGTTGACATTGTTGTTGTTGTTTTTGTTGTTTATTTGACGTTGTTGTTGTTGTTGTTGTTATTGTTGGTGTTGTTGGTGTTGTTGTTGTTTATTTGACGTTGTTGTTGTTGTTTATTTGACGTTGTTGTTGTTAACGTTGTTGTTGTTGTTTATTTGACGTTGTTGTTGTTGTTGACGTTGTTGTTGTTGTTGTTGTTTATTTGACGTTTTTGTTGTTGTTGATGTTGTTGTTGTTTTTGTTGTGGTTTATTTGACGTTGTTGTTGTTGTTGTTGTTATTGTTGTTGTTTATTTGACGTTGTTGTTGTTACTTATTTGACGTTGTTGTTATTGTTGTTGTTTATTTGACGTTGTTATTGTTGTTGTTTATTTGACGTTGTTGTTGTTGTTGTTATTTATTTGACGTTGTTGTTGTTGTTGTTGTTGTTGTTGTTTATTTGACGTTGTTGTTGTTGTTGGTGGTGTTGTTGTTTATTTGACGTTGTTGTTGTTGTTGTTGTTGTTTATTTGACGTTGTTTATGTTGTTGTTGTTGTTGTTTATTTGACGTTGTTTATGTTGTTGACGTTGTGGTTGTTGTTGTTGTTGTTATTGTTGTTGTTGTTTATTTGACGTTGTTGTTGTTGTTTATTTGACATTGTTGTTGTTATTTGACGTTGTTGTTTATGTTGTATTTGTTGTTGTTGTTGTTGTTTATTTGACATTATTGTGGTTGTTGATTTGACGTTGTTATTGTTGTTGTTGTTGTTTATTTGACGTTGTTGCAGTTGTTGACGTTGTTGTTGTTGTTGTTTATTTAACGTTGTTGTTGTTATTATTGTTGTTGTTGTTGTTGTTGTTATTGTTTATTTGACGTTGTTGTTGTTGTTGTTATTTATTTGACGTTGTTGTTGTTGTTTTTGTTGTTTATTTGACGCTGTTGTTGTTGTTGTTTATTTGACGTTGTTAATGTTGTTGACATTGTTGTTGTTGTTTTTGTTGTTTATTTGACGTTGTTGTTGTTGTTGTTGTTGTTATTGTTGGTGTTGTTGTTGTTGTTTATTTGACGTTGTTGTTGTTGTTGTTTATTTGACGTTGTTATTGTTGTTGTTCTTGTTGTTTACTTGACGTTGTTGTTGTTGTTGTTGACGTTGTTATTGTTGTTGTTTATTTGACGTTGTTGTTGTTGTTGTTTATTTGACTTTTTTAATGTTGTTGACATTGTTGTTGTTGTTTTTGTTGTTTATTTGACGTTGTTGTTGTTGTTGTTATTGTTGGTGTTGTTGGTGTTGTTGTTGTTTATTTGACGTTGTTGTTGTTGTTTATTTGACGTTGTTGTTGTTGTTGTTTATTTGACGTTGTTGTTGTTATTGTTGTTGTTTATTTGACGTTGTTGTTGTTACTTATTTGACGTTGTTGTTATTGTTGTTGTTTATTTGACGTTGTTATTGCTGTTGTTTATTTGACGTTGTTGTTGTTGTTATTTATTTGACGTTGTTGTTGTTGTTGTTGTTTATTTGACGTTGTTGTTGTTGTTGTTGGTGTTGTTGTTTATTTGACGTTGTTGTTGTTGTTGTTGGTTATTTGACGTTGTTGTTGTTGTTGTTTATTTGACGTTGTTGTTGTTGTTGTTTATTTGACGTTGTTGATGTTGTTGACATTGTTGTTGTTGTTTTTGTTGTTTATTTGACGTTGTTGTTGTGGTTGTAGTTTATTGGACGTTGTTGTTGTTTATTTGACGTTCCTGTTGTTGTTGACGTTGTTGTTATTGTTGTTTATTTAACGGTGTTGTTGTTGTTGTTATTGTTTATTTGACATTGTTGTTGTTGTTGACGTTGTTGTTGTTTTTTATTTGACGTTGTTATTGTTGGTGTTATTGTTTATTTGACGTTGTTGTTGTTGTTTATTTGACGTAGTTTTTGTTGTTGACGTTGTTGTTGTTGTATTTGTTGTTGTTTATTTGACGTTTTTGTTGTTGTTGATGTTGTTGTTGTTTTTGTTGTTGTTTATTTGACGTTGTTGTTGTTGTAGTTATTGTTGGTTTGATGTTGTTATTGTTGTTTATTTGACGTTGTTTTTGTTATTTGACGTTGTTGTTGTTGTATTTGTTGTTGTTGTTGTTGCTTATTTGATGTTGTTGTTATTGTTGTTGTTTATTTGACGTTGTTGTTGTTTATTTGACGTTGTTGTTGTTGTAGTTGTTTATTTGACGTTGTTGTTGTTGTTGACGTTGTTGTTGTTGTTGTTGTTGTTTATTTGACGTTGTTGTTGTTGTTGTTTATTTAATGTTGTTAATGTTGTCGACGTTGTTGTTGTTGTTTATTTCACGTTGTTGTTGCTGTTATTTATTTGATGTTGTTGTTGTTGTTGTTATTGTTGTTGTTGTTGTTGTTGTTTATTTGTTATTGTCATTGTTGTATTTGTTGTTGTTGTTGTTGTTTATTTGACGTTGTTATTGTTGTTTATTTGACGTTATTGTTGTTGTTTTTTTGACGTTGTTATTGTTGTTGTTCTTGTTGTTTACTTGACGTTGTTGTTGTTGTTGACGTTGTTGTTGTTGTTGTTTATTTGACGTTGTTGTTGTTGTTGTTTATTTGACTTTTTTAATGTTGTTGACATTGTTGTTGTTGTTTTTGTTGTTTATTTGACATTGTTGTTGTTGTTGTTATTGTTGGTGTTGTTGGTGTTGTTGTTGTTTATTTGACGTTGTTGTTGTTGTTTATTTGACGTTGTTGTTGTTGACGTTGTTGTTGTTGTTTATTTGACGTAGTTAATTTTGTTGACGTTGTTGTTGTTGTTGTTTTTTATTTGACGTTGTTGTTGTTGTTGTTGTTATTGTTGTTGTTGTTGTTGTTGTTTATTTGACATTGTCATTGTTGTTGTTGTTGTTGTTGTTTATTTGACGTTGTTGTTGTTGTTTATTTGACGTTATTGTTGTTGTTTATTTGACGTTGTTATTGTTGTTGTTGTTGTTTATTTGACGTTGTTGTTGTTGTTGTTTATTTTACTTTTTTAATGTTGTTGACATTGTTGTTGTTCTTTTTGTTGTTTATTTGACGTTGTTGTTGTTGTTGTTGTTATTGTTGGTGTTATTGGTGTTGTTGTTGTTTATTTGACGTTGTTGTTGTTGTTGTTTATTTGACGTTGTTGTTGTTGTTTATTTGACGTAGTTGTTGTTGTTGACGTTGTTGTTGTTGTTTATTTGACGTTTTTGTTGTTGTTGATGTTGTTGTTATTTTTGTTGTGGTTTATTTGACGTTGTTGTTGTTGTTGTTGTTGTTTGTTTGACGTTGTTATTGTTGTTTATTTGACGTTGTTTTTGTTATTTGGCGTTGTTGTTGTTGTTGTATTTGTTGTTGTTGTTGTTGTTTATTTGTTGTTGTTGTTATTGTTGTTGTTTATTTGACGTTGTTGTTGTTGTTGTTTATTTGACGTTGTTGTTGTTATTGTTTATTTAACGTTGTTGTTGTTGTTTATTTGACGTTGTTGTTGTTGACGTTGTTGTTGTTGTTGTTTATTTGATGTCGTTATTGTTGTTGTTGTTTATTTGATGTTGTTGTTGTTTATTTGACGTTGTTGTTGTTGGTATTGTTTATTTGACATTATTGTTGTTGTTGTTTATTTGACGTTGTTGTTGTTGTTGTTTATTTGACGTTGTTGTTGTTATTGTTGTTGTTTATTTGACGTTGTTGTTGTTACGTATTTGACGTTGTTGTTATTGTTGTTGTTTATTTGACGTTGTTATTGCTGTTGTTTATTTGATGTTGCTGTTGTTGTTGTTATTTATTTGACGTTGTTGTTGTTGTTGTTGTTTATTTGACGTTGTTGTTGTTGTTGTTGGTGTTGTTGTTTATTTGACGTTGTTGTTGTTGTTGTTGTTTATTTGACGTTGTTTATGTTGTTGTTGTTGTTAATTTGACGTTGTTTATGTTGTTGTTGTTGTTATTGTTGTTGTTGTTTATTTGACATTGTTGTTGTTATTTGACGTTGTTGTTTATGTTGTATTTGTTGTTGTTGTTGTTGTTTATTTGACATTATTGTTGTTGTTTATTTGACGTTGTTATTGTTTATTTGACGTTGTTGCTGTTGTTGACGTTGTTGTTGTTGTTGTTGTTTATTTGACGTTGTTGTTGTTGTTGTTTATTTGACGTTGTTAATGTTGTTGACATTGATGTTGTTGTTTTTGTTATTTATTTGACGTTGTTGTTGTTATTGTTGGTGTTGGTGTTGTTGTTGTTTATTTGACTTTGTTGTTGTTGTTTATTTGACGTTGTTGTTGTTTTTGACGTTGTTGTTGTTGTTGTTGACGTTGTTGTTGTTGTTGTTTATTTGACGTTGTTGTTGTTGTTGTTGTTTATTTGACGTTGTTGTTGTTGTTGTTGTTTATTTGACACTGTTGTTGTTGTTTATTTGACGTTGTTGTTGTTTATTTAACGTTGTTGTTATTGACGTTGTTGTTGTTGTTATTGTTTATTTGATGTTGTTGTTGTTGTTTTTTATTTGACGTAGTTGTTGTTGTTGACGTTGTTGTTGTTGTTGTTTATTTTTCGTTTTTGTTGTTGTTGATGTTGTTGTTTTTGTTGTTGTTTATTTGACGTTGTTGTTGTTGTTGTTTATTTGACGTTGTTATTGTTGTTTATTTGACGTTGTTGTTGTTGGTTATTTGACGTTGTTGTTGTTGTTGTTTATTTGACGTTGTTGTTGTTGTTGTTTATTTGACGTTATTGTTGTTCTTGTTGTTTATTTGACGTTGTTGTTGTTGTTGACGTTGTTGTTGTTGTTGTTGTTTATTTGACGTTGTTGTTGTTGTTGTCTATTTGACGTTGTTAATGTTGTTGCTGTTGTTTATTTAACGTTGTTGTTGTTATTATTGTTGTTGTTGTTGTTGTTATTGTTTATTTGACGTTGTTGTTGTTGTTGTTATTTATTTGACGTTGTTGTTGTTGTTGTTGTTGTTGTTGTTGTTTATTTGACGCTGTTGTTGTTGTTGTTTATTTGACGTTGTTAATGTTGTTGACATTGTTGTTGTTGTTTTTGTTGTTTATTTGACGTTGTTATTGTTGTTTTTGTTATTGTTGGTGTTGTTGTTGTTGTTTATTTGACGTTGTTGTTGTTGTTTATTTGACGTTGTTATTGTTGTTGTTCTTGTTGTTTACTTGACGTTGTTGTTGTTGTTGACGTTGTTGTTGTTGTTGTTGTTTATTTGACGTTGTTGTTGTTGTTGTTTATTTGACTTTTTTAATGTTGTTGACATTGTTGTTGTTGTTTTTGTTGTTTATTTGACGTTGTTGTTGTTGTTGTTGTTATTGTTGGTGTTGTTGGTGTTGTTGTTGTTTATTTGACGTTGTTGTTGTTGTTTATTTGACGTTGTTGTTGTTAACGTTGTTGTTGTTGTTTATTTGACGTTGTTGTTGTTGTTGACGTTGTTGTTGTTGTTGTTGTTTATTTGACGTTTTTGTTGTTGTTGATGTTGTTGTTGTTTTTGTTGTGGTTTATTTGACGTTGTTGTTGTTGTTGTTGTTATTGTTGTTGTTTATTTGACGTTGTTGTTGTTACTTATTTGACGTTGTTGTTATTGTTGTTGTTTATTTGACGTTGTTATTGTTGTTGTTTATTTGACGTTGTTGTTGTTGTTGTTATTTATTTGACGTTGTTGTTGTTGTTGTTGTTGTTGTTGTTTATTTGACGTTGTTGTTGTTGTTGGTGGTGTTGTTGTTTATTTGACGTTGTTGTTGTTGTTGTTGTTTATTTGACGTTGTTTATGTTGTTGTTGTTGTTGTTTATTTGACGTTGTTTATGTTGTTGACGTTGTGGTTGTTGTTGTTGTTGTTATTGTTGTTGTTGTTTATTTGACGTTGTTGTTGTTGTTTATTTGACATTGTTGTTGTTATTTGACGTTGTTGTTTATGTTGTATTTGTTGTTGTTGTTGTTGTTTATTTGACATTATTGTGGTTGTTGATTTGACGTTGTTATTGTTGTTGTTGTTGTTTATTTGACGTTGTTGCAGTTGTTGACGTTGTTGTTGTTGTTGTTTATTTAACGTTGTTGTTGTTATTATTGTTGTTGTTGTTGTTGTTGTTATTGTTTATTTGACGTTGTTGTTGTTGTTGTTATTTATTTGACGTTGTTGTTGTTGTTTTTGTTGTTTATTTGACGCTGTTGTTGTTGTTGTTTATTTGACGTTGTTAATGTTGTTGACATTGTTGTTGTTGTTTTTGTTGTTTATTTGACGTTGTTGTTGTTGTTGTTGTTGTTATTGTTGGTGTTGTTGTTGTTGTTTATTTGACGTTGTTGTTGTTGTTGTTTATTTGACGTTGTTATTGTTGTTGTTCTTGTTGTTTACTTGACGTTGTTGTTGTTGTTGTTGACGTTGTTATTGTTGTTGTTTATTTGACGTTGTTGTTGTTGTTGTTTATTTGACTTTTTTAATGTTGTTGACATTGTTGTTGTTGTTTTTGTTGTTTATTTGACGTTGTTGTTGTTGTTGTTATTGTTGGTGTTGTTGGTGTTGTTGTTGTTTATTTGACGTTGTTGTTGTTGTTTATTTGACGTTGTTGTTGTTAACGTTGTTGTTGTTGTTTATTTGACGTAGTTGTTGTTGTTGACGTTGTTGTTGTTGTTGTTTATTTGACGTTTTTGTTGTTGTTGATGTTGTTGTTGTTTTTGTTGTGGTTTATTTGACGTTGTTGTTGTTGTTGTTTGTTTGACGTTTTTATTGTTGTTTATTTGACGTTGTTTTTGTTATTTGGCGTTGTTGTTGTTGTTGTATTTGTTGTTGTTCTTGTTGCTTATTTGATGTTGTTGTTATTGTTGTTGTTTAATTGACGTTGTTGTTGTTGTTTATTTGACGTTGTTGTTGTTATTGTTTATTTGACGTTGTTGTTGTTGTTGTTGTTGTTTATTTGACGTTGTTGTTGTTGTTGTTTATTTGACGTTCTTAATGTTGTCGACGTTGTTGTTGCTGTTGGTGTTGTTGTTTATTTGACGTTGTTGTTGTTGTTGTTTATTTGACGTTGTTGTTGTTATTGTTGTTGTTTATTTGACGTTGTTGTTGTTACTTATTTGACGTTGTTGTTATTGTTGTTGTTTATTTGACGTTGTTATTGCTGTTGTTTATTTGACGTTGTTGTTGTTGTTGTTATTTATTTGACGTTGTTGTTGTTGTTGTTGTTTATTTGACGTTGTTGTTGTTGTTGTTGGTGTTGTTGTTTATTTGACGCTGTTGTTGTTGTTATTGTTTATTTGACGTTGTTGTTATTGTTGTTATTTATTTGACGTTGTTGTTGTTGTTTTTGTTGTTTATTTGACGCTGTTGTTGTTGTTGTTTATTTGACGTTGTTAATGTTGTTGACATTGTTGTTGTTGTTTTTGTTGTTTATTTGACGTTGTTGTTGTTGTTGTTGTTATTGTTGGTGTTGTTGTTGTTGTTTATTTGACGTTGTTGTTGTTGTTGTTTATTTGACGTTGTTATTGTTGTTGTTCTTGTTGTTTACTTGACGTTGTTGTTGTTGTTGTTGACGTTGTTATTGTTGTTGTTTATTTGACGTTGTTGTTGTTGTTGTTTATTTGACTTTTTTAATGTTGTTGACATTGTTGTTGTTGTTTTTGTTGTTTATTTGACGTTGTTGTTGTTGTTGTTATTGTTGGTGTTGTTGGTGTTGTTGTTGTTTATTTGACGTTGTTGTTGTTGTTTATTTGACGTTGTTGTTGTTAACGTTGTTGTTGTTGTTTATTTGACGTAGTTGTTGTTGTTGACGTTGTTGTTGTTGTTGTTTATTTGACGTTTTTGTTGTTCTTGATGTTGTTGTTGTTTTTGTTGTGGTTTATTTGACGTTGTTGTTGTTGTTGTTGTTTGTTTGACGTTTTTATAGTTGTTTATTTGACGTTGTTTTTGTTATTTGGCGTTGTTGTTGTTGTTGTATTTGTTGTTGTTCTTGTTGCTTATTTGATGTTGTTGTTATTGTTGTTGTTTAATTGACGTTGTTGTTGTTGTTTATTTGACGTTGTTGTTGTTATTGTTTATTTGACGTTGTTGTTGTTGTTGTTGTTGTTTATTTGACGTTGTTGTTGTTGTTGTTGTTTATTTGACGTTCTTAATGTTGTCGACGTTGTTGTTGCTGTTGGTGTTGTTGTTTATTTGACGTTGTTGTTGTTGTTGTTTATTTGACGTTGTTATTGTTATTGTTGTTGTTTATTTGACGTTGTTGTTGTTACTTATTTGACGTTGTTGTTGTTATTGTTTATTTGACGTTGTTGTTGTTGTTGTTTATTTGACATTGTTGTTAATGTTGACGTTGTTGTTGTTGTTGTTTATTTGACGTTGTTAATGTTGTCGACGTTGTTGTTGTTGTTGTTTATTTCACGTTGTTGTTGTTGTTGTTTATTTGACGTTCTTAATGTTGTCGACGTTGTTGTTGTTGTTGTTTATTTCACGTTGTTGTTGTTGTTGTTATTGTTGTTGTTGTTGTTGTTGTTTATTTGACATTGTCATTGTTGTTGTTGTTGTTTATTTTACTTTTTTAATGTTGTTGACATTGTTGTTGTTCTTTTTGTTGTTTATTTGACGTTGTTGTTGTTGTTGTTGTTGTTATTGTTGGTGTTGTTGGTGTTGTTGTTGTTTATTTGACGTTGTTGTTGTTGTTGTTTATTTGACGTTGTTGTTGTTGTTGACGTTGTTGTTGTTGTTTATTTGACGTAGTTGTTGTTGTTGACGTTGTTGTTGTTGTTGTTTATTTGACGTTTTTGTTGTTGTTGATGTTGTTGTTATTTTTGTTGTGGTTTATTTGACGTTGTTGTTGTTGTTGTTGTTGTTGTTTGTTTGACGTTGTTATTGTTGTTTATTTGACGTTGTTTTTGTTATTTGGCGTTGTTGTTGTTGTTGTATTTGTTGTTGTTGTTGTTGTTTATTTGTTGTTGTTGTTGTTATTGTTGTTGTTTATTTGACGTTGTTGTTGTTGTTGTTTATTTGACGTTGTTGTTGTTATTGTTTATTTAACGTTGTTGTTGTTGTTTATTTGACGTTGTTGTTGTTGTTGACGTTGTTGTTGTTGTTGTTTATTTGATGTCGTTATTGTTGTTGTTGTTTATTTGATGTTGTTGTTGTTTATTTGACGTTGTTGTTGTTGTTGGTATTGTTTATTTGACATTATTGTTGTTGTTGTTTATTTGACGTTGTTGTTGTTGTTGTTTATTTGACGTTGTTGTTGTTATTGTTGTTGTTTATTTGACGTTGTTGTTGTTACGTATTTGACGTTGTTGTTATTGTTGTTGTTTATTTGACGTTGTTATTGCTGTTGTTTATTTGATGTTGTTGTTGTTGTTGTTATTTATTTGACGTTGTTGTTGTTGTTGTTGTTTATTTGACGTTGTTGTTGTTGTTGGTGTTGTTGTTTATTTGACGTTGTTGTTGTTGTTGTTGTTGTTTATTTGACGTTGTTTATGTTGTTGTTGTTGTTAATTTGACGTTGTTTATGTTGCTGACGTTGTTGTTATTGTTGTTATTGTTGTTGTTGTTTATTTGACATTGTTGTTGTTATTTGACGTTGTTGTTTATGTTGTATTTGTTGTTGTTGTTGTTGTTTATTTGACATTATTGTTGTTGTTTATTTGACGTTGTTATTGTTGTTGTTGTTGTTTATTTGACGTTGTTGCTGTTGTTGACGTTGTTGTTGTTGTTGTTTATTTGACGTTGTTGTTGTTGTTGTTTATTTGACGTTGTTAATGTTGTTGACATTGATGTCGTTGTTTTTGTTATTTATTTGACGTTGTTGTTGTTATTGTTGGTGTTGGTGTTGTTGTTGTTCATTCGACTTTGTTGTTGTTGTTTATTTGACGTTGTTGTTGTTTTTGACGTTGTTGTTGTTGTTGTTGTTGTTGACGTTGTTGTTGTTGTTGTTGTTTATTTGACGTTGTTGTTGTTGTTGTTGTTTATTTGACGTTGTTGTTGTTTTTGACGTTGTTGTTGTTGTTGTTGTTGTTGACGTTGTTGTTGTTGTTGTTTATTTGACGTTGTTGTTGTTGTTGTTGTTGTTTATTTGACGTTGTTGTTGTTGTTGTTGTTTATTTGACACTGTTGTTGTTGTTTATTTGACGTTGTTGTTGTTTATTTAACGTTGTTGTTGTTGACGTTGTTGTTGTTGTTATTGTTTATTTGATGTTGTTGTTGTTGTTTTTTATTTGACGTAGTTGTTGTTGTTGACGTTGTTGTTGTTGTTGTTTATTTTTCGTTTTTGTTGTTGTTGATGTTGTTGTTTTTGTTGTTGTTTATTTGACGTTGTTGTTGTTGTTGTTGTTTATTTGACGTTGTTATTGTTGTTTATTTGACGTTGTTGTTGTTGGTTATTTGACGTTGTTGTTGTTGTTGTTGTTTATTTGACGTTGTTGTTGTTGTTGTTTATTTGACGTTATTGTTGTTGTTGTTGTTTATTTGACGTTGTTGTTGTTGTTGACGTTGTTGTTGTTGTTGTTGTTTATTTGACGTTGTTGTTGTTATTGTCTATTTGACGTTGTTAATGTTGTTGCTGTTGTTTATTTAACGTTGTTGTTGTTATTATTGTTGTTGTTGTTGTTGTTGTTATTGTTTATTTGACGTTGTTGTTGTTGTTGTTATTTATTTGACGTTGTTGTTGTTGTTGTTGTTGTTTATTTTACGCTGTTGTTGTTGTTGTTTATTTGACGTTGTTAATGTTGTTGACATTGTTGTTGTTGTTTTTGTTGTTTATTTGACGTTGTTATTATTGTTGTTGTTATTGTTGGTGTTGTTGTTGTTGTTTATTTGACGTTGTTGTTGTTGTTTATTTGACGTTGTTATTGTTGTTGTTCTTGTTGTTTACTTGACGTTGTTGTTGTTGTTGATGTTGTTGTTGTTGTTGTTTATTTGACGTTGTTGTTGTTGTTGTTTATTTGACTTTTTTAATGTTGTTGACATTGTTGTTGTTGTTTTTGTTGTTTATTTGACGTTGTTGTTGTTGTTGTTGTTGTTATTGTTGGTGTTGTTGGTGTTGTTGTTGTTTATTTGACGTTGTTGTTGTTGTTTATTTGACGTTGTTGTTGTTAACATTGTTGTTGTTGTTTATTTGACGTTGTTGTTGTTGTTGACGTTGTTGTTGTTGTTGTTGTTGTTGTTTATTTGACGTTTTTGTTGTTGTTGATGTTGTTGTTGTTTTTGTTGTGGTTTATTTGACGTTGTTGTTGTTGTTGTTATTGTTGTTGTTTATTTGACGTTGTTGTTGTTACTTATTTGACGTTGTTGTTATTGTTGTTGTTTATTTGACGTTGTTATTGTTGTTGTTTATTTGACGTTGCTGTTGTTGTTGTTGTTATTTATTTGACGTTGTTGTTGTTGTTGTTGTTTATTTGACGTTGTTGTTGTTGTTGGTGGTGTTGTTGTTTATTTGACGTTGTTGTTGTTGTTGTTTATTAGACGTTGTTTATGTTGTTGTTGTTGTTTATTTGACGTTGTTTATGTTGTTGACGTTGTTGTTGTTGTTGTTGTTATTGTTGTTGTTGTTTATTTGACGTTGTTGTTGTTGTTGTTGTTATTGTTGTTGTTGTTTATTTGACGTTGTTGTTGTTTATTTGACATTGTTGTTGTTATTTGACGTTGTTGTTTATGTTGTATTTGTTGTTGTTGTTGTTTATTTGACATTATTGTGGTTGTTGATTTGACGTTGTTATTGTTGTTGTTGTTGTTTATTTGACGTTGTTGCAGTTGTTGACGTTGTTGTTTTTGTTGTTTATTTAACGTTGTTGTTGTTATTATTGTTGTTGTTGTTGTTGTTGTTATTGTTTATTTGACGTTGTTGTTGTTGTTGTTATTTATTTGACGTTGTTGTTGTTGTTTTTGTTGTTTATTTGACGCTGTTGTTGTTGTTTATTTGATGTTGTTAATGTTGTTGACATTGTTGTTGTTGTTTTTGTTGTTTATTTGACGTTGTTGTTGTTGTTGTTGTTATTGTTGGTGTTGTTGTTGTTGTTTATTTGACGTTGTTGTTGTTGTTGTTTATTTGACGTTGTTATTGTTGTTGTTCTTGTTGTTTACTTGACGTTGTTGTTGTTGTTGTTGACGTTGTTATTGTTGTTGTTTATTTGACGTTGTTGTTGTTGTTGTTTATTTGACTTTTTTAATGTTGTTGACGTTGTTGTTGTTGTTTTTGTTGTTTATTTGACGTTGTTGTTGTTGTTGTTGTTATTGTTGGTGTTGTTGGTGTTGTTGTTGTTTATTTGACGTTGTTGTTGTTGTTTATTTGACGTTGTTGTTGTTAACGTTGTTGTTGTTGTTTATTTGACGTAGTTGTTGTTGTTGACGTTGTTGTTGTTGTTGTTGTTTATTTGACGTTTTTGTTGTTGTTGATGTTGTTGTTGTTTTTGTTGTGGTTTATTTGACGTTGTTGTTGTTGTTGTTGTTTGTTTGACGTTTTTATTGTTGTTTATTTGACGTTGTTTTTGTTATTTGGCGTTGTTGTTGTTGTTGTATTTGTTGTTGTTCTTGTTGCTTATTTGATGTTGTTGTTATTGTTGTTGTTTAATTGACGTTGTTGTTGTTGTTTATTTGACGTTGTTGTTGTTATTGTTTATTTGACGTTGTTGTTGTTGTTGTTGTTGTTTATTTGACGTTGTTGTTGTTGTTGTTGTTTATTTGACGTTCTTAATGTTGTCGACGTTGTTGTTGCTGTTGGTGTTGTTGTTTATTTGACGTTGTTGTTGTTGTTGTTTATTTGACGTTGTTGTTGTTATTGTTGTTGTTTATTTGACGTTGTTGTTGTTACTTATTTGACGTTGTTATTGTTGTTGTTTATTTGACGTTGTTATTGCTGTTGTTTATTTGACGTTGTTGTTGTTGTTGTTATTTATTTGACGTTGTTGTTGTTGTTGTTGTTTATTTGACGTTGTTGTTGTTGTTGTTGGTGTTGTTGTTTATTTGACGTTGTTGTTGTTGTTGTTTATTTGACGTTGTTTATGTTGTTGTTGTTGTTGTTTATTTGACGTTGTTTATGTTGTTGACGTTGTTGTTGTTGTTGTTGTTATTGTTGTTGTTGTTTATTTGACGTTGTTTTTGTTGTTTATTTGACATTGTTGTTGTTATTTGACGTTGTTGTTTATGTTGTATTTGTTGTTGTTGTTGTTGTTGTTTATTTGACATTATTGTTGTTGTTGATTTGACGTTGTTATTGTTGTTGTTGTTGTTTATTTGACGTTGTTGCAGTTGTTGACGTTGTTGTTGTTGTTTATTTAACGTTGTTGTTGTTATTGTTGTTGTTGTTGTTGTTATTGTTTATTTGACGTTGTTGTTGTTGTTATTTATTTGACGTTGTTGTTGTTGTTGTTGTTGTTTATTTGACGCTGTTGTTGTTGTTGTTTATTTGACGTTGTTAATGTTGTTGACATTGTTGTTGTTGTTTTTGTTGTTTATTTGACGTTGTTGTTGTTGTTGTTGTTATTGTTGGTGTTGTTGTTGTTGTTTATTTGACGTTGTTGTTGTTGTTTATTTGACGTTGTTATTGTTGTTGTTCTTGTTGTTTACTTGACGTTGTTGTTGTTGTTGACGTTGTTATTGTTGTTGTTTATTTGACGTTGTTGTTGTTGTTGTTGTTGTTTATTTGACTTTTTTAATGTTGTTGACATTGTTGTTGTTGTTTTTGTTGTTTATTTGACGTTGTTATTGTTGTTGTTATTGTTGGTGTTGTTGGTGTTGTTGTTGTTTATTTGACGTTGTTGTTGTTGTTTATTTGACGTTGTTGTTGTTGTTTTTGTTGTTTATTTGACGTTGTTGTTGTTGTTGTTGTTTTTATTATTGTTGGTGTTGTTGTTGTTGTTTATTTGACGTTGTTGTTGTTGTTTATTTGACGTTGTTATTGTTGTTGTTCTTGTTGTTTACTTGACATTGTTGTTGTTGTTGTTGTTGACGTTGTTGTTGCTGTTGTTTATTTCACGTTGTTGTTGTTGTTGTTGTTTATTTGACTTTTTTAATGTTGTTGACATTGTTGTTGTTGTTTTTGTTGTTTATTTGACGTTGTTGTTGTTGTTGTTGTTGTTATTGTTGGTGTTGTTGGTGTTGTTGTTGTTTATTTGACGTTGTTGTTGTTGTTTATTTGGCGTTGTTGTTGTTAACGTTGTTGTTGTTGTTTATTTGACGTAGTTGTTGTTGTTGACGTTGTTGTTGTTGTTGTTGTTGTTTATTTGACGTTTTTGTTGTTGTTGATGTTGTTGTTGTTTTTGTTGTGGTTTATTTGACGTTGTTGTTGTTGTTGTTGTTTGTTTGACGTTTTTATTGTTGTTTATTTGACGTTGTTTTTGTTATTTGGCGTTGTTGTTGTTGTTGTATTTGCTGTTGTTCTTGTTGCTTATTTGATGTTGTTGTTATTGTTGTTGTTTATTTGACGTTGTTGTTGTTGTTTATTTGACGTTGTTGTTGTTATTGTTTATTTGACGATGTTGTTGTTGTTGTTTATTTGACGTTGTTGTTGTTGTTATTTATTTGACGTTCTTAATGTTGTCGACGTTGTTGTTGCTGTTGTTTATTTCACGTTGTTGTTGTTGTTGTTATTGTTGTTGTTGTTGTTGTTGTTTATTTGACATTGTCATTGTTGTATTTGTTGTTGTTGTTGTTGTTGTTTATTTGACGTTGTTGTTGTTGTTTATTTGACGTTATTGTTGTTGTTTATTTGACGTTGTTATTGTTGTTGTTGTTGTTGTTTATTTGACGTTGTTGTTGTTGTTGTTTATCTGACTTTTTTAATGTTGTTGACATTGTTGTTGTTCTTTTTGTTGTTTATTTGACGTTGTTGTTGTTGTTGTTATTGTTGGTGTTGTTGGTGTTGTTGTTGTTTATTTGACGTTGTTGTTGTTTATTTGACGTTGTTGTTGTTGTTGACGTTGTTGTTGTTGTTTATTTGACGTAGTTATTGTTGTTGACGTAGTTGTTGTTGTTGTTGTTGTTTTTTATTTGAAGTTTTTGTTGTTGTTGATGTTGTTGTTGTTTTTTTTATGGTTTATTTGACGTTGTTGTTGTTGTTGTTGTTGTTGTTGTTGTTGTTTGTTTGACGTTGTTATTGTTGTTTATTTGACGTTGTTTTTGTTATTTGGCATTGTTGTTGTTGTTGTTGTATTTGTTGTTGTTGTTGTTGTTTATTTGTTGTTGTTGTTATTGTTGTTGTTTATTTGACGTTGTTGTTGTTTATTTGACGTTGTTGTTGTTATTGTTTATTTAACGTTGTTGTTGTTGTTGTTTATTTGACGTTGTTGTTGTTATTGTTGTTGTTTATTTGACGTTGTTGTTGTTACTTATTTGACGTTGTTGTTATTATTGTTGTTTATTTGACGTTGTTATTGTTGTTGTTTATTTGACGTTGCTGCTGTTGTTGTTATTTATTTGACGTTGTTGTTGTTGTTGTTGTTGTTGTTGTTTATTTGACGTTGTTGTTATTGTTGTTGTTGTTGTTGTTTATTTGACGTTGTTGTTGTTGTTGTTATTGTTTATTTGACGTTGTTTATGTTGTTGTTGTTGTTGTTTATTTGACGTTGTTTATGTTGTTGACGTTGTTGTTGTTGTTGTTATTGTTGTTGTTGTTGTTTATTTGACGTTGTTGTTGTTGTTTATTTGACGTTGTTGTTGTTATTTGACGTTGTTGTTTATGTTATATTCGTTGTTGTTGTTGTTGTTTATTTGATGTTATTGTTGTTGTTTATTTGACGTTGTTATTGTTGTTGTTGTTGTTTATTTGACGTTGTTGCAGTTGTTGACGTTGTTGTTGTTGTTGTTTATTTGACGTTGTTGTTATTGTTGTTGTTGTTGTTGTTGTTTGTTTGACGTTGTTATTGTTGTTTATTTGACGTTGTTTTTGTTATTTGGCGTTGTTGTTGTTGTTGTTGTATTTGTTGTTGTTGTTGTTGTTTATTTGCTGTTGTTGTTATTGTTGTTGTTTATTTGATGTTGTTGTTGTTGTTTATTTAACGTTGTTGTTATTATTGTTTATTTAACATTGTTGTTGTTGTTTATTTGTCGTTGTTGTTGGTATTGACGTTGTTGTTGTTGTTGTTTATTTGATGTCGTTATTGTTGTTGTTGTTGTTTATTTGACGTTGTTGTTGTTGTTTATTTGACTTTGTTGTTTTTGTTGGTATTGTTTATTTGACATTATTGTTGTTGTTGTTTATTTGACGTTGTTGTTGTTGTTGTTGTTTATTTGACGTTGTTGTTGTTATTGTTGTTGTTTATTTGACGTTGTTGTTGTTACTTATTTGACGTTGTTGTTATTGTTGTTGTTTATTTGACATTGTTATTGCTGTTGTTTATTTGACGTTGCTGTTGTTGTTGTTATTTATTTGACGTTGTTGTTGTTGTTGTTGTTTATTTGACGTTGTTGTTGTTGTTGTTGGTGTTGTTGTTTATTTGACGTTGTTGTTGTTGTTGTTGTTTATTTGACGTTGTTTATGTTGTTGTTGTTGTTTATTTGACGTTGTTTATGTTGTTGACGTTGTTGTTGTTGTTGTTGTTGTTGTTATTGTTGTTGTTGTTTATTTGACGTTGTTGTTGTTGTTTATTTGACATTGTTGTTGTTATTTGACGTTGTTGTTTATGTTGTATTCGTTGTTGTTGTTGTTGTTTATTTGACATTATTGTTGTTGTTTATTTGACGTTGTTATTGTTGTTATTGTTGTTGTTTATTTGACGTTGTTGCAGTTGTTGACGTTGTTGTTGTTGTTGTTTATTTGACGTTGTTGTTGTTGTTGTTGTTTATTTGACGTTTTTGTTGTTGTTGATGTTGTTGTTGTTTTTGTTGTGGTTTACTTGACGTTGTTGTTGTTGTTGTTGTTGTTGTTTGTTTGACGTTGTTATTGTTGTTTATTTGACGTTGTTTTTGTTATTTGGCATTGTTGTTGTTGTTGTTGTATTTGTTGTTGTTGTTGTTGTTTATTTGCTGTTGTTGTTATTGTTGTTGTTTATTTGATGTTGTTGTTGTTGTTGTTTATTTGACGTTGTTGTTGTTATTGTTTATTTAACGTTGTTGTTGTTGTTTATTTGACGTTGTTGTTGTTGTTGACGTTGTTGTTGTTGTTGTTTATTTGATGTCGTTATTGTTGTTGTTGTTTATTTGACGTTGTTGTTGTTGTTATTTATTTGACGTTCTTAATGTTGTCGACGTTGTTGTTGCTGTTGTTTATTTCACGTTGTTGTTGTTGTTGTTATTGTTGTTGTTGTTGTTGTTGTTTATTTGACATTGTCATTGTTGTATTTGTTGTTGTTGTTGTT
This sequence comes from Vicia faba, assembly GCA_948472305.1. Lineage (NCBI taxonomy): Eukaryota > Viridiplantae > Streptophyta > Magnoliopsida > Fabales > Fabaceae > Vicia > Vicia faba. Next base: position 460,274,287 of record OX451740.1, read on the forward strand.
GTTGTTTATTTGACGTTGTTGTTGTTGTTTATTTGACGTTATTGTTGTTGTTTATTTGACGTTGTTATTGTTGTTGTTGTTGTTGTTTATTTGACGTTGTTGTTGTTGTTGTTTATCTGACTTTTTTAATGTTGTTGACATTGTTGTTGTTCTTTTTGTTGTTTATTTGACGTTGTTGTTGTTGTTGTTGTTATTGTTGGTGTTGTTGGTGTTGTTGTTGTTTATTTGACGTTGTTGTTGTTGTTTATTTGACGTTGTTGTTGTTGTTGACGTTGTTGTTGTTGTTTATTTGACGTAGTTATTGTTGTTGACGTAGTTGTTGTTGTTGTTGTTGTTTTTTATTTGAAGTTTTTGTTGTTGTTGATGTTGTTGTTGTTTTTTTTATGGTTTATTTGACGTTGTTGTTGTTGTTGTTGTTGTTGTTTGTTTGACGTTGTTATTGTTGTTTATTTGACGTTGTTTTTGTTATTTGGCATTGTTGTTGTTGTTGTATTTGTTGTTGTTGTTGTTGTTTATTTGTTGTTGTTGTTATTGTTGTTGTTTATTTGACGTTGTTGTTGTTTATTTGACGTTGTTGTTGTTATTGTTTATTTAACGTTGTTGTTGTTGTTGTTTATTTGACGTTGTTGTTGTTATTGTTGTTGTTTATTTGACGTTGTTGTTGTTACTTATTTGACGTTGTTGTTATTATTGTTGTTTATTTGACGTTGTTATTGTTGTTGTTTATTTGACGTTGCTGCTGTTGTTGTTATTTATTTGACGTTGTTGTTGTTGTTGTTGTTGTTGTTTATTTGACGTTGTTGTTATTGTTGTTGTTGTTGTTGTTTATTTGACGTTGTTGTTGTTGTTGTTATTGTTTATTTGACGTTGTTTATGTTGTTGTTGTTGTTGTTTATTTGACGTTGTTTATGTTGTTGACGTTGTTGTTGTTGTTGTTATTGTTGTTGTTGTTGTTTATTTGACGTTGTTGTTGTTGTTTATTTGACGTTGTTGTTGTTATTTGACGTTGTTGTTTATGTTATATTCGTTGTTGTTGTTGTTGTTTATTTGATGTTATTGTTGTTGTTTATTTGACGTTGTTATTGTTGTTGTTGTTGTTTATTTGACGTTGTTGCAGTTGTTGACGTTGTTGTTGTTGTTGTTTATTTGACGTTGTTGTTATTGTTGTTGTTGTTGTTGTTGTTGTTTGTTTGACGTTGTTATTGTTGTTTATTTGACGTTGTTTTTGTTATTTGGCGTTGTTGTTGTTGTTGTTGTATTTGTTGTTGTTGTTGTTGTTTATTTGCTGTTGTTGTTATTGTTGTTGTTTATTTGATGTTGTTGTTGTTGTTTATTTAACGTTGTTGTTATTATTGTTTATTTAACGTTGTTGTTGTTGTTTATTTGTCGTTGTTGTTGTTGTTGTTGTTTATTTGATTTCGTTATTGTTGTTGTTGTTGTTTATTTGACGTTGTTGTTGTTGTTTATTTGACTTTGTTGTTGTTGTTGGTATTGTTTATTTGACATTATTGTTGTTGTTGTTTATTTGACGTTGTTGTTGTTGTTGTTTATTTGACGTTGTTGTTGTTATTGTTGTTGTTTATTTGACGTTGTTGTTGTTACTTATTTGACGTTGTTGTTATTGTTGTTGTTTATTTGACATTGTTATTGCTGTTGTTTATTTGACGTTGCTGTTGTTGTTGTTATTTATTTGACGTTGTTGTTGTTGTTGTTGTTTATTTGACGTTGTTGTTGTTGTTGTTGGTGTTGTTGTTTATTTGACGTTGTTGTTGTTGTTGTTGTTGTTGTTTATTTGACGTTGTTTATGTTGTTGTTGTTGTTTATTTGACGTTGTTTATGTTGTGGACGTTGTTGTTGTTGTTGTTGTTGTTGTTATTGTTGTTGTTGTTTATTTGACGTTGTTGTTGTTGTTTATTTGACATTGTTGTTGTTATTTGACGTTGTTGTTTATGTTGTATTCGTTGTTGTTGTTGTTGTTTATTTGACATTATTGTTGTTGTTTATTTGACGTTGTTATTGTTGTTATTGTTGTTGTTTATTTGACGTTGTTGCAGTTGTTGACGTTGTTGTTGTTGTTGTTGTTGTTTATTTGACGTTGTTGTTGTTGTTGTTGTTTATTTGACGTTTTTGTTGTTGTTGATGTTGTTGTTGTTTTTGTTGTGGTTTACTTGACGTTGTTGTTGTTGTTGTTGTTGTTGTTTGTTTGACGTTGTTATTGTTGTTTATTTGACGTTGTTTTTGTTATTTGGCATTGTTGTTGTTGTTGTTGTATTTGTTGTTGTTGTTGTTGTTTATTTGCTGTTGTTGTTATTGTTGTTGTTTATTTGATGTTGTTGTTGTTGTTGTTTATTTGACGTTGTTGTTGTTATTGTTTATTTAACGTTGTTGTTGTTGTTTATTTGACGTTGTTGTTGTTGTTGACGTTGTTGTTGTTGTTGTTTATTTGATGTCGTTATTGTTGTTGTTGTTTATTTGACGTTGTTGTTGTTGTTTATTTGACGTTGTTGTTGTTGGTATTGTTTATTTGACATTATTGTTGTTGTTGTTTATTTGACATTGTTGTTGTTGTTGTTTATTTGACGTTGTTGTTGTTATTGTTGTTGTTTATTTGACGTTGTTGTTGTTACTTATTTGACGTTGATGTTATTGTTGTTGTTTATTTGACGTTGTTATTGCTGTTGTTTATTTGACGTTGCTGTTGTTGTTGTTATTTATTTGACGTTGTTGTTGTTGTTGTTGTTGTTTATTTGACGTTGTTGTTGTTGTTGTTGTTGGTGTTGTTGTTTATTTGACGTTGCTGTTGTTGTTGTTATTTATTTGACGTTGTTTATGTTGTTGTTGTTGTTTATTTGACGTTGTTTATGTTGTTGACGTTGTTGTTGTTGTTGTTGTTATTGTTGTTGTTGTTTATTTGACGTTGTTGTTGTTGTTTATTTGACATTGTTGTTGTTATTTGACGTTGTTGTTTATGTTGTATTTGTTGTTGTTGTTGTTGTTGTTTATTTGACATTATTGTTGTTATTTATTTGACGTTGTTATTGTTGTTGTTGTTGTTTATTTGACGTTGTTGCAGTTGTTGACGTTGTTGTTGTTGTTGTTGTTGTTTATTTGACGTTGTTGTTGTTGTTGTTTATTTGACGTTGTTAATGTTGTTGACATTGATGTTGTTGTTTTTGTTATTTATTTGACGTTGTTGTTGTTGTTGTTATTGTTGGTGTTGGTGTTGTTGTTGATTATTTGACTTTGTTGTTGTTGTTTATTTGACGTTGTTGTTGTTTTTGACGTTGTTGTTGTTGTTTATTTGACGGTGTTGTTGTTGTTGTTATTTATTTGACATTGTTGTTGTTGTTGTTGTTGTTGTTGTTGACGTTGTTGTTGTTGTTGTTTATTTGACGTTGTTGTTGTTGTTGTTTATTTGACGTTGTTGTTGTTGTTGTTGTTGTTGTTGTTTATTTGACACTGTTGTTGTTGTTTATTTGACGTTATTGTTGTTGTTTATTTGACGTTGTTATTGTTGTTGTTGTTGTTTATTTGACGTTGTTGTTGTTGTTGTTTATTTGACTTTTTTAATATTGTTGACATTGTTGTTGTTATTGTTGGTGTTGTTGGTGTTGTTGTTGTTTATTTGACGTTGTTGTTGTTGTTTATTTGACGTTGTTGTTGTTGTTGACGTTGTTGTTGTTGTTTATTTGATGTAGTTATTGTTGTTGACGTAGTTGTTGTTGTTGTTGTTGTTGTTTTTTATTTGACGTTTTTGTTGTTGTTGATGTTGTTGTTGTTTTTTTTATGGTTTATTTGACGTTGTTGTTGTTGTTGTTGTTTGTTTGACGTTGTTATTGTTGTTTATTTGACGTTGTTTTTGTTATTTGGCGTTGTTGTTGTTGTTGTTGTATTTGTTGTTGTTGTTATTGTTTATTTGTTGTTGTTGTTATTGTTGTTGTTTATTTGACGTTGTTGTTGTTTATTTGACGTTTTTGTTGTTGTTGATGTTGTTGTTGTTTTTGTTATGGTTTATTTGACATTGTTGTTGTTGTTGTTGTTGTTATTGTTGTTGTTTATTTGACGTTGTTGTTGTTACTTATTTGACGTTGTTGTTATTGTTGTTGTTTATTTGACGTTGTTATTGTTGTTGTTTATTTGACGTTGCTGTTGTTGTTGTTGTTATTTATTTGACGTTGTTGTTGTTGTTTATTTGACGTTGTTGTTGTTGTTGGTGGTGTTGTTGTTTATTTGACGTTGTTGTTGTTGTTGTTGTTGTTGTTGTTGTTTATTAGACGTTGTTTATGTTGTTGTTGTTGTTGTTTATTTGACGTTGTTTATGTTGTTGACGTTGTTGTTGTTGTTGTTGTTGTTATTGTTGTTGTTGTTTATTTGACGTTGTTGTTGTTGTTTATTTGACATTGTTGTTGTTATTTGACGTTGTTGTTTATGTTGTATTTGTTGTTGTTGTTGTTGTTTATTTGACATTATTGTGGTTGTTGATTTGACGTTGTTATTGTTGTTGTTGTTGTTTATTTGACGTTGTTGCAGTTGTTGACGTTGTTGTTGTTGTTGTTTATTTAACGTTGTTGTTGTTATTATTGTTGTTGTTGTTGTTGTTGTTATTGTTTATTTGACGTTGTTGTTGTTGTTGTTATTTATTTGACGTTGTTGTTGTTGTTTTTGTTGTTTATTTGACGCTGTTGTTGTTGTTGTTTATTTGACGTTGTTAATGTTGTTGACATTGTTGTTGTTGTTTTTGTTGTTTATTTGACGTTGTTGTTGTTGTTGTTGTTATTGTTGGTGTTGTTGTTGTTGTTTATTTGACGTTGTTGTTGTTGTTGTTTATTTGACGTTGTTATTGTTGTTGTTCTTGTTGTTTACTTGACGTTGTTGTTGTTGTTGTTGACGTTGTTATTGTTGTTGTTTATTTGACGTTGTTGTTGTTGTTGTTTATTTGACTTTTTTAATGTTGTTGACATTGTTGTTGTTGTTTTTGTTGTTTATTTGACGTTGTTGTTGTTGTTGTTATTGTTGGTGTTGTTGGTGTTGTTGTTGTTTATTTGACGTTGTTGTTGTTGTTTATTTGACGTTGTTGTTGTTAACGTTGTTGTTGTTGTTGTTTATTTGACGTAGTTGTTGTTGTTGACGTTGTTGTTGTTGTTGTTTATTTGACGTTTTTGTTGTTGTTGATGTTGTTGTTGTTTTTGTTGTGGTTTATTTGACGTTGTTGTTGTTGTTGTTGTTGTTTGTTTGACGTTTTTATTGTTGTTTATTTGACGTTGTTTTTGTTATTTGGCGTTGTTGTTGTTGTTGTTGTATTTGTTGTTGTTCTTGTTGCTTATTTGATGTTGTTGTTATTGTTGTTGTTTAATTGACGTTGTTGTTGTTTATTTGACGTTGTTGTTGTTATTGTTTATTTGACGTTGTTGTTGTTGTTGTTGTTTATTTGACGTTGTTGTTGTTGTTGTTGTTTATTTGACGTTCTTAATGTTGTCGACGTTGTTGTTGTTGTTGGTGTTGTTGTTTATTTGACGTTGTTGTTGTTGTTGTTTATTTGACGTTGTTGTTGTTATTGTTGTTGTTTATTTGACGTTGTTGTTGTTACTTATTTGACGTTGTTGTTATTGTTGTTGTTTATTTGACGTTGTTATTGCTGTTGTTTATTTGACGTTGTTGTTGTTGTTGTTATTTATTTGACGTTGTTGTTGTTGTTGTTGTTTATTTGACGTTGTTGTTGTTGTTGTTGGTGTTGTTGTTTATTTGACGTTGTTGTTGTTGTTGTTGTTTATTTGACGTTGTTTATGTTGTTGTTGTTGTTGTTTATTTGACGTTGTTTATGTTGTTGACGTTGTTGTTGTTGTTATTGTTATTGTTGTTGTTGTTTATTTGACGTTGTTTTTGTTGTTTATTTGACATTGTTGTTGTTATTTGACGTTGTTGTTTATGTTGTATTTGTTGTTGTTGTTGTTGTTTATTTGACATTATTGTTGTTGTTGATTTGACGTTGTTATTGTTGTTGTTGTTGTTTATTTGACGTTGTTGCAGTTGTTGACGTTGTTGTTGTTGTTTATTTAACGTTGTTGTTGTTATTGTTGTTGTTGTTGTTGTTATTGTTTATTTGACGTTGTTGTTGTTGTTATTTATTTGACGTTGTTGTTGTTGTTGTTGTTGTTGTTTATTTGACGCTGTTGTTGTTGTTGTTTATTTGACGTTGTTAATGTTGTTGACATTGTTGTTGTTGTTTTTGTTGTTTATTTGACGTTGTTGTTGTTGTTGTTATTGTTGGTGTTGTTGTTGTTGTTTATTTGACGTTGTTGTTGTTGTTTATTTGACGTTGTTATTGTTGTTGTTCTTGTTGTTTACTTGACGTTGTTGTTGTTGTTGACGTTGTTATTGTTGTTGTTTATTTGACGTTGTTGTTGTTGTTGTTTATTTGACTTTTTTAATGTTGTTGACATTGTTGTTGTTGTTTTTGTTGTTTATTTGACGTTGTTATTGTTGTTGTTATTGTTGGTGTTGTTGGTGTTGTTGTTGTTTATTTGACGTTGTTGTTGTTGTTTATTTGACGTTGTTGTTGTTGTTTTTGTTGTTTATTTGACGTTGTTGTTGTTGTTGTTGTTGTTTTTATTATTGTTGGTGTTGTTGTTGTTGTTTATTTGACGTTGTTGTTGTTGTTTATTTGACGTTGTTATTGTTGTTGTTCTTGTTGTTTACTTGACATTGTTGTTCTTGTTGTTGTTGACGTTGTTGTTGTTGTTGTTTATTTGACGTTGTTGTTGTTGTTTATTTGACTTTTTTAATGTTGTTGAGATTGTTGTTGTTGTTTTTGTTGTTTATTTGACGTTGTTGTTGTTGTTGTTGTTATTGTTGGTGTTGTTGGTGTTGTTGTTGTTTATTTGACGTTGTTGTTGTTGTTTATTTGGCGTTGTTGTTGTTAACGTTGTTGTTGTTGTTTATTTGACGTAGTTGTTGTTGTTGACGTTGTTGTTGTTGTTGTTGTTTATTTGACGTTTTTGTTGTTGTTGATGTTGTTGTTGTTTTTGTTGTGATTTATTTGACGTTGTTGTTGTTGTTGTTGTTGTTTGTTTGACGTTTTTATTGTTGTTTATTTGACGTTGTTTTTGTTATTTGGCGTTGTTGTTGTTGTTGTATTTGCTGTTGTTCTTGTTGCTTATTTGATGTTGTTGTTATTGTTGTTGTTTATTTGACGTTGTTGTTGTTGTTTATTTGACGTTGTTGTTGTTATTGTTTATTTGACGATGTTGTTGTTGTTGTTTATTTGACGTTGTTGTTGTTGTTATTTATTTGACGTTCTTAATGTTGTCGACGTTGTTGTTGCTGTTGTTTATTTCACGTTGTTGTTGTTGTTGTTATTGTTGTTGTTGTTGTTGTTGTTGTTGTTTATTTGACATTGTCATTGTTGTATTTGTTGTTGTTGTTGTTGTTGTTTATTTGACGTTGTTGTTGTTGTTTATTTGACGTTATTGTTGTTGTTTATTTGACGTTGTTATTGTTGTTGTTGTTGTTGTTTATTTGACGTTGTTGTTGTTGTTGTTTATTTGACTTTTTTAATGTTGTTGACATTGTTGTTGTTCTTTTTGTTGTTTATTTGACGTTGTTGTTGTTGTTGTTGTTGTTATTGTTGGTGTTGTTGGTGTTGTTGTTGTTTATTTGACGTTGTTGTTGTTGTTTATTTGACGTTGTTGTTGTTGTTGACGTTGTTGTTGTTGTTTAGTTGACGTAGTTATTGTTGTTGACGTAGTTGTTGTTGTTGTTGTTTTTTATTTGACGTTTTTGTTGTTGTTGATGTTGTTGTTGTTTTTTTTATGGTTTATTTGACGTTGTTGTTGTTGTTGTTGTTGTTTGTTTGACGTTGTTATTGTTGTTTATTTGACGTTGTTTTTGTTATTTGGCGTTGTTGTTGTTGTTGTTGTATTTGTTGTTGTTGTTGTTGTTTATTTGTTGTTGTTGTTATTGTTGTTGTTTATTTGACGTTGTTGTTGTTTATTTGACGTTGTTGTTGTTATTGTTTATTTAACGTTGTTGTTGTTGTTGTTTATTTGACGTTGTTGTTGTTATTGTTGTTGTTTATTTGATGTTGTTGTTGTTACTTATTTGACGTTGTTGTTATTATTGTTGTTTATTTGACGTTGTTATTGTTGTTGTTTATTTGACGTTGCTGCTGTTGTTGTTATTTATTTGACGTTGTTGTTGTTGTTGTTGTTGTTGTTTATTTGACGTTGTTGTTATTGTTGTTGTTGTTGTTGTTTATTTGACGTTGTTGTTGTTGTTGTTATTGTTTATTTGACGTTGTTTATGTTGTTGTTGTTGTTGTTTATTTGACGTTGTTTATGTTGTTGACGTTGTTGTTGTTGTTGTTATTGTTGTTGTTGTTGTTTATTTGACGTTGTTGTTGTTGTTTATTTGACGTTGTTGTTGTTATTTGACGTTGTTGTTTATGTTATATTCGTTGTTGTTGTTGTTGTTTATTTGATGTTATTGTTGTTGTTTATTTGACGTTGTTATTGTTGTTGTTGTTGTTTATTTGACGTTGTTGCAGTTGTTGACGTTGTTGTTGTTGTTGTTTATTTGACGTTGTTGTTATTGTTGTTGTTGTTGTTGTTGTTTGTTTGACGTTGTTATTGTTGTTTATTTGACGTTGTTTTTGTTATTTGGCGTTGTTGTTGTTGTTGTTGTATTTGTTGTTGTTGTTGTTGTTTATTTGTTGTTGTTGTTATTGTTGTTGTTTATTTGATGTTGTTGTTGTTGTTGTTTATTTAACGTTGTTGTTATTATTGTTTATTTAACGTTGTTGTTGTTGTTTATTTGTCGTTGTTGTTGGTATTGACGTTGTTGTTGTTGTTGTTTATTTGATGTCGTTATTGTTGTTGTTGTTGTTGTTTATTTGACGTTGTTGTTGTTGTTTATTTGACTTTGTTGTTGTTGTTGGTATTGTTTATTTGACATTATTGTTGTTGTTGTTTATTTGACGTTGTTGTTGTTGTTGTTTATTTGACGTTGTTGTTGTTATTGTTGTTGTTTATTTGACGTTGTTGTTGTTACTTATTTGACGTTGTTGTTATTGTTGTTGTTTATTTGACATTGTTATTGCTGTTGTTTATTTGACGTTGCTGTTGTTGTTGTTATTTATTTGACGTTGTTGTTGTTGTTGTTTATTTGACGTTGTTGTTGTTGTTGTTGGTGTTGTTGTTTATTTGACGTTGTTGTTGTTGTTGTTGTTGTTTATTTGACGTTGTTTATGTTGTTGTTGTTGTTTATTTGACGTTGTTTATGTTGTTGACGTTGTTGTTGTTGTTGTTGTTGTTGTTATTGTTGTTGTTGTTTATTTGACGTTGTTGTTGTTGTTTATTTGACATTGTTGTTGTTATTTGACGTTGTTGTTTATGTTGTATTCGTTGTTGTTGTTGTTGTTTATTTGACATTATTGTTGTTGTTTATTTGACGTTGTTATTGTTGTTATTGTTGTTGTTTATTTGACGTTGTTGCAGTTGTTGACGTTGTTGTTGTTGTTGTTTATTTGACGTTGTTGTTGTTGTTGTTTATTTGACGTTTTTGTTGTTGTTGATGTTGTTGTTGTTTTTGTTGTGGTTTACTTGACGTTGTTGTTGTTGTTGTTGTTGTTGTTTGTTTGACGTTGTTATTGTTGTTTATTTGACGTTGTTTTTGTTATTTGGCATTGTTGTTGTTGTTGTTGTATTTGTTGTTGTTGTTGTTGTTTATTTGCTGTTGTTGTTATTGTTGTTGTTTATTTGATGTTGTTGTTGTTGTTGTTTATTTGACGTTGTTGTTGTTATTGTTTATTTAACGTTGTTGTTGTTGTTTATTTGACGTTGTTGTTGTTGTTGACGTTGTTGTTGTTGTTGTTTATTTGATGTCGTTATTGTTGTTGTTGTTTATTTGACGTTGTTGTTGTTGTTTATTTGACGTTGTTGTTGTTGTTGGTATTGTTTATTTGACATTATTGTTGTTGTTGTTTATTGGACATTGTTGTTGTTGTTGTTTATTTGACGTTGTTGTTGTTATTGTTGTTGTTTATTTGACGTTGTTGTTGTTACTTATTTGACGTTGATGTTATTGTTGTTGTTTATTTGACGTTGTTATTGCTGTTGTTTATTTGACGTTGCTGTTGTTGTTGTTATTTATTTGACGTTGTTGTTGTTGTTGTTGTTGTTTATTTGACGTTGTTGTTGTTGTTGTTGGTGTTGTTGTTTATTTGACGTTGTTGTTGTTGTTGTTATTTATTTGACGTTGTTTATGTTGTTGTTGTTGTTTATTTGACGTTGTTTATGTTGTTGACGTTGTTGTTGTTGTTGTTGTTATTGTTGTTGTTGTTTATTTGACGTTGTTGTTGTTGTTTATTTGACATTGTTGTTGTTATTTGACGTTGTTGTTTATGTTGTATTTGTTGTTGTTGTTGTTGTTGTTGTTTATTTGACATTATTGTTGTTATTTATTTGACGTTGTTATTGTTGTTGTTGTTGTTTATTTGACGTTGTTGCAGTTGTTGACGTTGTTGTTGTTGTTGTTGTTGTTTATTTGACGTTGTTGTTGTTGTTGTTTATTTGACGTTGTTAATGTTGTTGACATTGATGTTGTTGTTTTTGTTATTTATTTGACGTTGTTGTTGTTGTTGTTGTTGTTATTGTTGGTGTTGGTGTTGTTGTTGATTATTTGACTTTGTTGTTGTTGTTTATTTGACGTTGTTGTTGTTTTTGACGTTGTTGTTGTTGTTTATTTGACGGTGTTGTTGTTGTTGTTATTTATTTGACATTGTTGTTGTTGTTGTTGTTGTTGTTGTTGACGTTGTTGTTGTTGTTGTTGTTTATTTGACGTTGTTGTTGTTGTTGTTTATTTGACGTTGTTGTTGTTGTTGTTGTTGTTTATTTGACACTGTTGTTGTTGTTTATTTGACGTTATTGTTGTTGTTTATTTGACGTTGTTATTGTTGTTGTTGTTGTTGTTGTTGTTTATTTGACGTTGTTGTTGTTGTTGTTTATTTGACTTTTTTAATGTTGTTGACATTGTTGTTGTTCTTTTTATTGTTGTTGTTATTGTTGGTGTTGTTGGTGTTGTTGTTGTTTATTTGACGTTGTTGTTGTTGTTTATTTGACGTTGTTGTTGTTGTTGACGTTGTTGTTGTTGTTTATTTGATGTAGTTATTGTTGTTGACGTAGTTGTTGTTGTTGTTGTTGTTGTTTTTTATTTGACGTTTTTGTTGTTGTTGATGTTGTTGTTGTTTTTTTATGGTTTATTTGACGTTGTTGTTGTTGTTGTTGTTTGTTTGACGTTGTTATTGTTGTTTATTTGACGTTGTTTTTGTTATTTGGCGTTGTTGTTGTTGTTGTTGTTGTATTTGTTGTTGTTGTTATTGTTTATTTGTTGTTGTTGTTATTGTTGTTGTTTATTTGACGTTGTTGTTGTTTATTTGACGTTGCTGTTGTTATTGTTTATTTAACGTTGTTGTTGTTGTTGTTTATTTGACGTTGTTGTTGTTATTGTTGTTGTTTATTTGACGTTGTTGTTGTTACTTATATGACGTTGTTGTTATTATTGTTGTTTATTTGACGTTGTTATTGTTGTTGTTTATTTGACGTTGCTGTTGTTGTTGTTATTTATTTGACGTTGTTGTTGTTGTTGTTGTTGTTGTTTATTTGACGTTGTTGTTATTGTTGTTGGTGTTGTTGTTTATTTGACGTTGTTGTTGTTGTTGTTGTTGTTGTTGTTGTTTATTTGACGTTGTTTATGTTGTTGTTGTTGTTTATTTGACGTTGTTTATGTTGTTGACGTTGTTGTTGTTGTTGTTATTGTTGTTGTTGTTGTTTAATTGACGTTGTTGTTGTTGTTTATTTGACGTTGTTGTTGTTATTTGACGTTGTTGTTTATGTTATATTCGTTGTTGTTGTTGTTGTTTATTTGATGTTATTGTTGTTGTTTATTTGACGTTGTTATTGTTGTTGTTGTTGTTTATTTGACGTTGTTGCAGTTGTTGACGTTGTTGTTGTTGTTGTTTATTTGACGTTGTTGTTGTTGTTGTTTATTTGACATTTTTGTTGTTGTTGATGTTGTTGTTGTTTTTGTTGTGGTTTATTTGACGTTGTTGTTGTTGTTGTTGTTGTTGTTTGTTTGACGTTGTTATTGTTGTTTATTTGACGTTGTTTTTGTTATTTAGCGTTGTTGTTGTTGTTGTATTTGTTGTTGTTGTTGTTGTTTATTTGCTGTTGTTGTTATTGTTGTTGTTTATTTGATGTTGTTGTTGTTGTTGTTTATTTGACGTTGTTGTTGTTATTGTTTATTTAACGTTGTTGTTGTTGTTTATTTGACGTTGTTGTTGTTGTTGACGTTGTTGTTGTTGTTGTTTATTTGATGTCGTTATTGTTGTTGTTGTTTATTTGACATTGTTGTTGTTGTTTATTTGACGTTGTTGTTGTTGTTGGTATTGTTTATTTGACATTATTGTTGTTGTTGTTTATTTGACGTTGTTGTTGTTGTTGTTTATTTGACGTTGTTGTTGTTATTGTTGTTGTTTATTTGACGTTGTTGTTGTTACTTATTTGACGTTGTTGTTATTGTTGTTGTTTATTTGACGTTGTTACTGCTGTTGTTTATTTGACGTTGCTGTTGTTGTTGTTATTTATTTGACGTTGTTGTTGTTGTTGTTGTTGTTGTTTATTTGACGTTGTTGTTGTTGTTGTTGGTGTTGTTGTTTATTTGACGTTGTTGTTGTTGTTGTTGTTGTTTATTTGACGTTGTTTATGTTGTTGACGTTGTTGTTGTTGTTGTTGTTGTTGTTATTGTTGTTGTTGTTTATTTGACGTTGTTGGTGTTGTTTATTTGACATTGTTGTTATTATTTGACGTTGTTGTTTATGTTGTATTCGTTGTTGTTGTTGTTGTTGTTTATTTGACATTATTGTTGTTGTTTATTTGACGTTGTTATTGTTGTTGTTGTTGTTTATTTGACGTTGTTGAAGTTGTTGACGTTGTTGTTGTTGTTGTTTATTTGACGTTGTTGTTGTTGTTGTTTATTTGACGTTTTTGTTGTTGTTGATGTTGTTGTTGTTTTTGTTGTGGTTTATTTGACGTTGTTGTTGTTGTTGTTGTTGTTGTTTGTTTGACGTTGTTATTGTTGTTTATTTGACGTTGTTTTTGTTATTTGGCGTTGTTGTTGTTGTTGTTGTTGTTGTATTTGTTGTTGTTGTTGTTTATTTGCTGTTGTTGTTATTGTTGTTGTTTATTTGATGTTGTTGTTGTTGTTGTTGTTTATTTGACATTGTTGTTGTTATTGTTTATTTAACGTTGTTGTTGTTGTTTATTTGACGTTGTTGTTGTTGTTGACGTTGTTATTGTTGTTGTTGTTTATTTGATGTCGTTATTGTTGTTGTTGTTTATTTGACGTTGTTGTTATTGTTTAATTGACGTTGTTGTTGTTGTTGGTATTGTTTATTTGACATTATTGTTGTTGTTGTTTATTTGACGTTGTTGTTGTTGCTTATTTGACGTTGTTGTTGTTATTCTTGTTGTTTATTTGACGTTGTTGTTGTTACTTATTTGACGTTGATGTTATTGTTGTTGTTTATTTGACGTTGTTATTGCTGTTGTTTATTTAACGTTGCTGTTGTTGTTGTTATTTATTTGACGTTGTTGTTGTTGTTGTTGTTGTTGTTTATTTGACGTTGTTGTCGTTGTTGTTGGTGTTGTTGTTTATTTGACGTTGTTGTTGTTGTTGTTGTTGTTTATTTGACGTTGTTTATGTTGTTGTTGTTGTTTATTTGACGTTGTTTATGTTGTTGACGTTGTTGTTGTTGTTGTTGTTGTTATTGTTGTTGTTGTTTATTTGACGTTGTTGTTGTTGTTTATTTGACATTGTTGTTGTTATTTGACGTTGTTGTTTATGGTGTATTTGTTGTTGTTGTTGTTGTTGTTTATTTGACATTATTGTTGTTATTTATTTGACGTTGTTATTGTTGTTGTTGTTGTTTATTTGATGTTGTTGCAGTTGTTGACGTTGTTGTTGTTGTTGTTTATTTGACGTTGTTGTTGTTGTTGTTTATTTGACGTTGTTAATGTTGTTGACATTGATGTTGTTGTTTTTGTTATTTATTTGACGTTGTTGTTGTTGTTGTTATTGTTGGTGTTGGTGTTGTTGTTGTTTATTTGACTTTGTTGTTGTTGTTTATTTGACGTTGTTGTTGTTTTTGACGTTGTTGTTGTTGTTTATTTGACGGTGTTGTTGTTGTTATTTATTTGACATTGTTGTTGTTGTTGTTGTTGTTGACGTTGTTGTTGTTGTTGTTTATTTGACGTTGTTGTTGTTGTTTATTTGACGTTGTTGTTGTTGTTGTTGTTTATTTGACACTGTTGTTGTTGTTTATTTGACGTTGTTGTTGTTTATTTAACGTTGTTGTTGTTGACGTTGTTGTTGTTGTTATTGTTTATTTGATGTTGTTGTTGTTGTTTTTTATTTGACGTAGTTGTTGTTGTTGACGTTGTTGTTGTTGTTGTTGTTTATTTTTCGTTTTTGTTGTTGTTGATGTTGTTGTTTTTGTTGTTGTTTATTTGACGTTGTTGTTGTTGTTTATTTGACGTTGTTATTGTTGTTTATTTGACGTTGTTGTTGTTGGTTATTTGACGTTGTTGTTGTTGTTGTTGTTTATTTGACGTTGTTTATGTTGTTGACGTTGTTGTTGTTGTTGTTGTTGTTATTTTTGTTGTTGTTTATTTGACGTTGTTGTTGTTGTTTATTTGACATTGTTGTTGTTATTTGACGTTGTTGTTTATGTTGTATTCGTTGTTGTTGTTGTTGTTGTTTATTTGACATTATTGTTGTTGTTTATTTGACGTTGTTATTGTTGTTGTTGTTGTTTATTTGACGTTGTTGCAGTTGTTGACGTTGTTGTTGTTATTGTTTATTTGACGTTGTTGTTGTTGTTGTTTATTTGACGTTTTTGTTGTTGTTGATGTTGTTGTTGTTTTTGTTGTGGTTTATTTGACGTTGTTGTTGTTGTTGTTGTTGTTGTTTGTTTGACGTTGTTATTGTTGTTTATTTGACGTTGTTTTTGTTATTTGGCGTTGTTGTTGTTGTTGTTGTTGTATTTGTTGTTGTTGTTGTTTATTTGTTGTTGTTGTTATTGTTGTTGTTTATTTGATGTTGTTGTTGTTGTTGATTATTTGACGTTGTTGTTTTTAATGTTTATTTAACGTTGTTGTTGTTGTTGTTTATTTGACGTTGTTGTTGTTGTTGACGTTGTTGTTGTTGTTGTTTATTTGATGTCGTTATTGTTGTTGTTGTTTATTTGACGTTGTTGTTGTTGTTTATTTGACGTTGTTGTTGTTGTTTATTTGACGTTGTTGTTGTTGTTTATTTGACGTTGTTGTTGTTGTTGGTATTGTTTATTTGACATTATTGTTGTTGTTGTTTATTTGACGTTGTTGTTGTTGTTGTTTATTTGACGTTGTTGTTGTTATTGTTGTTGTTCATTTGACGTTGTTGTTGTTACTTATTTGACGTTGATGTTATTGTTGTTGTTTATTTGACGTTGTTATTGCTGTTGTTTATTTGACGTTGCTGTTGTTGTTGTTATTTATTTGACGTTGTTGTTGTTGTTGTTGTCGTTTATTTGACGTTGTTGTTGTTGTTGGTGTTGTTGTTTATTTGACGTTGTTGTTGTTGTTGTTGTTATTTATTTGACGTTGTTTATGTTGTTGTTGTTGTTTATTTGACGTTGTTTATGTTGTTGACGTTGTTGTTGTTGTTGTTGTTATTGTTGTTGTTGTTTATTTGACGTTGTTATTGTTGTTTATTTGACATTGTTGTTGTTATTTGACGTTGTTGTTTATGTTGTATTTGTTGTTGTTGTTGTTGTTTATTTGACATTATTGTTGTTATTTATTTGACGTTGTTATTGTTGTTGTTGTTGTTTATTTGACGTTGTTGCAGTTGTTGACGTTGTTGTTGTTGTTGTTTATTTGACGTTGTTGTTGTTGTTGTTTATTTGACGTTGTTAATGTTGTTGACATTGATGTTATTGTTTTTGTTATTTATTTGACGTTGTTGTTGTTGTTATTGTTGGTGTTGGTGTTGTTGTTGTTTATTTGACTTTGTTGTTGTTGTTTATTTGACGTTGTTGTTGTTTTTGACGTTGTTGTTGTTTATTTGACGGTGTTGTTGTTGTTGTTATTTATTTGACATTGTTGTTGTTGTTGTTGTTGTTGTTGTTGACGTTGTTGTTGTTGTTGTTTATTTGACGTTGTTGTTGTTGTTGTTTATTTGACGTTGTTGTTGTTGTTGTTTATTTGACACTGTTGTTGTTGTTTATTTGACGTTATTGTTGTTGTTTATTTGACGTTGTTATTGTTGTTGTTGTTGTTGTTTATTTGACGTTGTTGTTGTTGTTGTTTATTTGACTTTTTTAATGTTGTTGACATTGTTGTTGTTCTTTTTGTTGTTTATTTGACGTTGTTGTTGTTGTTGTTGTTATTGTTGGTGTTGTTGGTGTTGTTGTTATTTATTTGACGTTGTTGTTGTTGTTTATTTGACGTTGTTGTTGTTGTTGACGTTGTTGTTGTTGTTTATTTGACGTAGTTATTGTTGTTGACGTAGTTGTTGTTGTTGTTGTTGTTTTTTATTTGACGTTTTTGTTGTTGTTGATGTTGTTGTTTTTTTTTATGGTTTATTTGACGTTGTTGTTGTTGTTGTTGTTTGTTTGACGTTGTTATTGTTGTTTATTTGACGTTGTTTTTGTTATTTGGCGTTGTTGTTGTTGTTGTTGTTGTTGTTGTATTTGTTGTTGTTGTTGTTGTTTATTTGTTGTTGTTGTTATTGTTGTTGTTTATTTGACGTTGTTGTTGTTTATTTGACGTTGTTGTTGTTATTGTTTATTTAACGTTGTTGTTGTTGTTGTTTATTTGACGTTGTTGTTGTTATTGTTGTTGTTTATTTGACGTTGTTGTTGTTACTTATTTGACGTTGTTGTTATTATTGTTGTTTATTTGACGTTGTTATTGTTGTTGTTTATTTGACGTTGCTGTTGTTGTTGTTATTTATTTGACGTTGTTGTTGTTGTTGTTGTTGTTGTTGTTTAGTTGACGTTGTTGTTATTGTTGTTGGTGTTGTTATTTATTTGACGTTGTTGTTGTTGTTGTTGTTGTTGTTGTTGTTGTTTATTTGACGTTGTTTATGTTGTTGTTGTTATTTATTTGACGTTGTTTATGTTGTTGACGTTGTTGTTGTTGTTGTTATTGTTGTTGTTGTTGTTTATTTGACGTTGTTGTTGTTGTTTATTTGACGTTGTTGTTGTTATTTGACGTTGTTGTTTATGTTATATTCGTTGTTGTTGTTGTTGTTTATTTGACGTTATTGTTGTTGTTTATTTGACGTTGTTATTGTTGTTGTTGTTGTTGTTGTTTATTTGACGTTGTTGTTGTTGTTGTTGTTTATTTGACTTTTTTAATGTTGTTGACATTGTTGTTGTTCTTTTTATTGTTGTTGTTATTGTTGGTGTTGTTGGTGTTGTTGTTGTTTATTTGACGTTGTTGTTGTTGTTTATTTGACGTTGTTGTTGTTGTTGACGTTGTTGTTGTTGTTTATTTGATGTAGTTACTGTTGTTGACGTAGTTGTTGTTGTTGTTGTTGTTGTTGTTTTTTATTTGACGTTTTTGTTGTTGTTGATGTTGTTGTTGTTTTTTTTATGGTTTATTTGACGTTGTTGTTGTTGTTGTTGTTTGTTTGACGTTGTTATTGTTGTTTATTTGACGTTGTTTTTGTTATTTGGCGTTGTTGTTGTTGTTGTTGTTGTTGTATTTGTTGTTGTTGTTATTGTTTATTTGTTGTTGTTGTTATTGTTGTTGTTTATTTGACGTTGTTGTTGTTTATTTGACGTTCTTGTTGTTTATTTGACGTTGCTGTTGTTATTGTTTATTTAACGTTGTTGTTGTTGTTGTTTATTTGACGTTGTTGTTGTTATTGTTGTTGTTTATTTGACGTTGTTGTTGTTACTTATATGACGTTGTTGTTATTATTGTTGTTTATTTGACGTTGTTATTGTTGTTGTTTATTTGACGTTGCTGTTGTTGTTGTTATTTATTTGACGTTGTTGTTGTTGTTGTTGTTGTTTATTTGACGTTGTTGTTATTGTTGTTGGTGTTGTTGTTTATTTGACGTTGTTGTTGTTGTTGTTGTTGTTTATTTGACGTTGTTTATGTTGTTGTTGTTGTTTATTTGACGTTGTTTATGTTGTTGACGTTGTTGTTGTTGTTGTTATTGTTGTTGTTGTTGTTTAATTGACGTTGTTGTTGTTGTTTATTTGACGTTGTTGTTGTTATTTGACGTTGTTGTTTATGTTATATTCGTTGTTGTTGTTGTTGTTTATTTGATGTTATTGTTGTTGTTTATTTGACGTTGTTATTGTTGTTGTTGTTGTTTATTTGACGTTGTTGCAGTTGTTGACGTTGTTGTTGTTGTTGTTTATTTGACGTTGTTGTTGTTGTTGTTTATTTGACGTTTTTGTTGTTGTTGATGTTGTTGTTGTTTTTGTTGTGGTTTATTTGACGTTGTTGTTGTTGTTGTTGTTGTTGTTTGTTTGACGTTGTTATTGTTGTTTATTTGACGTTGTTTTTGTTATTTAGCGTTGTTGTTGTTGTTGTATTTGTTGTTGTTGTTGTTGTTTATTTGCTGTTGTTGTTATTGTTGTTGTTTATTTGATGTTGTTGTTGTTGTTGTTTATTTGACGTTGTTGTTGTTATTGTTTATTTAACGTTGTTGTTGTTGTTTATTTGACGTTGTTGTTGTTGTTGACGTTGTTGTTGTTGTTGTTTATTTGATGTCGTTATTGTTGTTGTTGTTTATTTGACATTGTTGTTGTTGTTTATTTGACGTTGTTGTTGTTGTTGGTATTGTTTATTTGACATTATTGTTGTTGTTGTTTATTTGACGTTGTTGTTGTTGTTGTTTATTTGACGTTGTTGTTGTTATTGTTGTTGTTTATTTGACGTTGTTGTTGTTACTTATTTGACGTTGTTGTTATTGTTGTTGTTTATTTGACGTTGTTACTGCTGTTGTTTATTTGACGTTGCTGTTGTTGTTGTTATTTATTTGACGTTGTTGTTGTTGTTGTTGTTGTTTATTTGACGTTGTTGTTGTTGTTGTTGTTGGTGTTGTTGTTTATTTGACGTTGTTGTTGTTGTTGTTGTTGTTGTTGTTTATTTGACGTTGTTTATGTTGTTGACGTTGTTGTTGTTGTTGTTGTTGTTATTGTTGTTGTTGTTTATTTGACGTTGTTGATGTTGTTTATTTGACATTGTTGTTATTATTTGACGTTGTTGTTTATGTTGTATTCGTTGTTGTTGTTGTTTATTTGACATTATTGTTGTTGTTTATTTGACGTTGTTATTGTTGTTGTTGTTGTTTATTTGACGTTGTTGTAGTTGTTGACGTTGTTGTTGTTGTTGTTTATTTGACGTTGTTGTTGTTGTTGTTTATTTGACGTTTTTGTTGTTGTTGATGTTGTTGTTGTTTTTGTTGTGGTTTATTTGACGTTGTTGTTGTTGTTGTTGTTGTTGTTTGTTTGACGTTGTTATTGTTGTTTATTTGACGTTGTTTTTGTTATTTGGCGTTGTTGTTGTTGTTGTTGTTGTTGTTGTTGTATTTGTTGTTGTTGTTGTTTATTTGCTGTTGTTGTTATTGTTGTTGTTTATTTGATGTTGTTGTTGTTGTTGTTGTTTATTTGACATTGTTGTTGTTATTGTTTATTTAACGTTGTTGTTGTTGTTTATTTGACGTTGTTGTTGTTGTTGACGTTGTTGTTGTTGTTGTTGTTTATTTGATGTCGTTATTGTTGTTGTTGTTTATTTGACGTTGTTGTTATTGTTTAATTGACGTTGTTGTTGTTGTTGGTATTGTTTATTTGACATTATTGTTGTTGTTGTTTATTTGACGTTGTTGTTGTTGTTTATTTGACGTTGTTGTTGTTATTGTTGTTGTTTATTTGACGTTGTTGTTGTTACTTATTTGACGTTGATGTTATTGTTGTTGTTTATTTGACGTTGTTATTGCTGTTGTTTATTTAACGTTGCTGTTGTTGTTGTTATTTATTTGACGTTGTTGTTGTTGTTGTTGTTGTTTATTTGACGTTGTTGTTGTTGTTGTTGGTGTTGTTGTTTATTTGACGTTGTTGTTGTTGTTGTTGTTTATTTGACGTTGTTTATGTTGTTGTTGTTGTTTATTTGACGTTGTTTATGTTGTTGACGTTGTTGTTGTTGTTGTTGTTGTTATTGTTGTTGTTGTTTATTTGACGTTGTTGTTGTTTATTTGACATTGTTGTTGTTATTTGACGTTGTTGTTTATGGTGTATTTGTTGTTGTTGTTGTTGTTGTTTATTTGACATTATTGTTGTTATTTATTTGACGTTGTTATTGTTGTTGTTGTTTATTTGATGTTGTTGCAGTTGTTGACGTTGTTGTTGTTGTTGTTTATTTGACGTTGTTGTTGTTGTTGTTTATTTGACGTTGTTAATGTTGTTGACATTGATGTTGTTGTTTTTGTTATTTATTTGACGTTGTTGTTGTTGTTGTTATTGTTGGTGTTGGTGTTGTTGTTGTTTATTTGACTTTGTTGTTGTTGTTTATTTGACGTTGTTGTTGTTTTTGACGTTGTTGTTGTTGTTTATTTGACGGTGTTGTTGTTGTTATTTATTTGACATTGTTGTTGTTGTTGTTGTTGTTGTTGACGTTGTTGTTGTTGTTGTTTATTTGACGTTGTTGTTGTTGTTTATTTGACGTTGTTGTTGTTGTTGTTGTTTATTTGACACTGTTGTTGTTGTTTATTTGACGTTGTTGTTGTTTATTTAACGTTGTTGTTGTTGACGTTGTTGTTGTTGTTATTGTTTATTTGATGTTGTTGTTGTTGTTTTTTATTTGACGTAGTTGTTGTTGTTGTTGTTGTTGTTGTTTATTTTTCGTTTTTGTTGTTGTTGATGTTGTTGTTGTTGTTGTTGTTGTTTATTTGACGTTGTTGTTGTTGTTTATTTGACGTTGTTATTGTTGTTTATTTGACGTTGTTGTTGTTGGTTATTTGACGTTGTTGTTGTTGTTGTTGTTTATTTGACGTTGTTTATGTTGTTGACGTTGTTGTTGTTGTTGTTGTTGTTATTTTTGTTGTTGTTTATTTGACGTTGTTGTTGTTGTTTATTTGACATTGTTGTTGTTATTTGACGTTGTTGTTTATGTTGTATTCGTTGTTGTTGTTGTTGTTGTTTATTTGACATTATTGTTGTTGTTTATTTGACGTTGTTATTGTTGTTGTTGTTGTTTATTTGACGTTGTTGCAGTTGTTGACGTTGTTGTTGTTGTTGTTTATTTGACGTTGTTGTTGTTGTTGTTTATTTGACGTTTTTGTTGTTGTTGATGTTGTTGTTGTTTTTGTTGTGGTTTATTTGACGTTGTTGTTGTTGTTGTTGTTGTTGTTGTTTGTTTGACGTTGTTATTGTTGTTTATTTGACGTTGTTTTTGTTATTTGGCGTTGTTGTTGTTGTTGTTGTTGTTGTATTTGTTGTTGTTGTTGTTTATTTGCTGTTGTTGTTATTGTTGTTGTTTATTTGATGTTGTTGTTGTTGTTGTTTATTTGACGTTGTTGTTGTTATTGTTTATTTAACGTTGCTGTTGTTGTTTATTTGACGTTGTTGTTGTTGTTGACGTTGTTGTTGTTGTTGTTTATTTGATGTCGTTATTGTTGTTGTTGTTTATTTGACGTTGTTGTTGTTGTTTATTTGACGTTGTTGTTGTTGTTGGTATTGTTTATTTGACATTATTGTTGTTGTTGTTTATTTGACGTTGTTGTTGTTGTTGTTTATTTGACGTTGTTGTTGTTATTGTTGTTGTTCATTTGACGTTGTTGTTGTTACTTATTTGACGTTGATGTTATTGTTGTTGTTTATTTGACGTTGTTATTGCTGTTGTTTATTTGACGTTGCTGTTGTTGTTGTTATTTATTTGACGTTGTTGTTGTTGTTGTTGTCGTTTATTTGACGTTGTTGTTGTTGTTGGTGTTGTTGTTTATTTGACGTTGTTGTTGTTGTTGTTGTTATTTATTTGACGTTGTTTATGTTGTTGTTGTTGTTTATTTGACGTTGTTTATGTTGTTGACGTTGTTGTTGTTGTTGTTGTTATTGTTGTTGTTGTTTATTTAACGTTGTTATTGTTGTTTATTTGACATTGTTGTTGTTATTTGACGTTGTTGTTTATGTTGTATTTGTTGTTGTTGTTGTTGTTTATTTGACATTATTGTTGTTATTTATTTGACGTTGTTATTGTTGTTGTTGTTGTTTATTTGACGTTGTTGCAGTTGTTGACGTTGTTGTTGTTGTTGTTTATTTGACGTTGTTGTTGTTGTTGTTTATTTGACGTTGTTAATGTTGTTGACATTGATGTTATTGTTTTTGTTATTTATTTGACGTTGTTGTTGTTGTTGTTATTGTTGGTGTTGGTGTTGTTGTTGTTTATTTGACTTTGTTGTTGTTGTTTATTTGACGTTGTTGTTGTTTTTGACGTTGTTGTTGTTTATTTGACGGTGTTGTTGTTGTTGTTATTTATTTGACATTGTTGTTGTTGTTGTTGTTGTTGTTGTTGACGTTGTTGTTGTTGTTGTTTATTTGACGTTGTTGTTGTTGTTGTTTATTTGACGTTGTTGTTGTTGTTGTTTATTTGACACTGTTGTTGTTGTTTATTTGACGTTATTGTTGTTGTTTATTTGACGTTGTTATTGTTGTTGTTGTTGTTGTTTATTTGACGTTGTTGTTGTTGTTGTTTATTTGACTTTTTTAATGTTGTTGACATTGTTGTTGTTCTTTTTGTTGTTTATTTGACGTTGTTGTTGTTGTTGTTGTTATTGTTGGTGTTGTTGGTGTTGTTGTTATTTATTTGACGTTGTTGTTGTTGTTTATTTGACGTTGTTGTTGTTGTTGACGTTGTTGTTGTTGTTTATTTGACGTAGTTATTGTTGTTGACGTAGTTGTTGTTGTTGTTGTTGTTTTTTATTTGACGTTTTTGTTGTTGTTGATGTTGTTGTTTTTTTTTATGGTTTATTTGACGTTGTTGTTGTTGTTGTTGTTTGTTTGACGTTGTTATTGTTGTTTATTTGACGTTGTTTTTGTTATTTGGCGTTGTTGTTGTTGTTGTTGTTGTTGTTGTATTTGTTGTTGTTGTTGTTGTTTATTTGTTGTTGTTGTTATTGTTGTTGTTTATTTGACGTTGTTGTTGTTTATTTGACGTTGTTGTTGTTATTGTTTATTTAACGTTGTTGTTGTTGTTGTTTATTTGACGTTGTTGTTGTTATTGTTGTTGTTTATTTGACGTTGTTGTTGTTACTTATTTGACGTTGTTGTTATTATTGTTGTTTATTTGACGTTGTTATTGTTGTTGTTTATTTGACGTTGCTGTTGTTGTTGTTATTTATTTGACGTTGTTGTTGTTGTTGTTGTTGTTGTTTAGTTGACGTTGTTGTTATTGTTGTTGGTGTTGTTATTTATTTGACGTTGTTGTTGTTGTTGTTGTTGTTGTTTATTTGACGTTGTTTATGTTGTTGTTGTTATTTATTTGACGTTGTTTATGTTGTTGACGTTGTTGTTGTTGTTGTTATTGTTGTTGTTGTTGTTTATTTGACGTTGTTGTTGTTGTTTATTTGACGTTGTTGTTGTTATTTGACGTTGTTGTTTATGTTATATTCGTTGTTGTTGTTGTTGTTTATTTGACGTTATTGTTGTTGTTTATTTGACGTTGTTATTGTTGTTGTTGTTGTTGTTGTTTATTTGACGTTGTTGTTGTTGTTGTTTATTTGACTTTTTTAATGTTGTTGACATTGTTGTTGTTCTTTTTATTGTTGTTGTTATTGTTGGTGTTGTTGGTGTTGTTGTTGTTTATTTGACGTTGTTGTTGTTGTTTATTTGACGTTGTTGTTGTTGTTGACGTTGTTGTTGTTGTTTATTTGATGTAGTTACTGTTGTTGACGTAGTTGTTGTTGTTGTTGTTGTTGTTGTTTTTTATTTGACGTTTTTGTTGTTGTTGATGTTGTTGTTGTTTTTTTTATGGTTTATTTGACGTTGTTGTTGTTGTTGTTGTTTGTTTGACGTTGTTATTGTTGTTTATTTGACGTTGTTTTTGTTATTTGGCGTTGTTGTTGTTGTTGTTGTTGTATTTGTTGTTGTTGTTATTGTTTATTTGTTGTTGTTGTTATTGTTGTTGTTTATTTGACGTTGTTGTTGTTTATTTGACGTTCTTGTTGTTTATTTGACGTTGCTGTTGTTATTGTTTATTTAACG
>OX451740.1:460303596-460326096 GCA_948472305.1 Vicia faba
TTATTTGACGTTGTTGTTGTTGTTGACGTTGTTGTTGTTGTTTATTTGACGTAGTTATTGTTGTTGACGTAGTTGTTGTTGTTGTTGTTGTTTTTTATTTGACGTTTTTGTTGTTGTTGATGTTGTTGTTTTTTTTTATGGTTTATTTGACGTTGTTGTTGTTGTTGTTGTTGTTTGTTTGACGTTGTTATTGTTGTTTATTTGACGTTGTTTTTGTTATTCGGCGTTGTTTTTGTTGTTGTTGTTGTTGTATTTGTTGTTGTTGTTGTTGTTTATTTGTTGTTGTTGTTATTGTTGTTGTTTATTTGACGTTGTTGTTGTTTATTTGACGTTGTTGTTGTTATTGTTTATTTAACGTTGTTGTTGTTGTTGTTTATTTGACGTTGTTGTTGTTATTGTTGTTGTTTATTTGACGTTGTTGTTGTTACTTATTTGACGTTGTTGTTATTATTGTTGTTTATTTGACGTTGTTATTGTTGTTGTTTATTTGACGTTGCTGTTGTTGTTGTTATTTATTTGACGTTGTTGTTGTTGTTGTTGTTGTTTAGTTGACGTTGTTGTTATTGTTGTTGGTGTTGTTATTTATTTGACGTTGTTGTTGTTGTCGTTGTTTATTTGACGTTGTTTATGTTGTTGTTGTTGTTTATTTGACGTTGTTTATGTTGTTGACGTTGTTGTTGTTGTTGTTATTGTTGTTGTTGTTGTTTATTTGACGTTGTTGTTGTTGTTTATTTGACGTTGTTGTTGTTATTTGACGTTGTTGTTTATGTTATATTCGTTGTTGTTGTTGTTGTTTATTTGATGTTATTGTTGTTGTTTATTTGACGTTGTTATTGTTGTTGTTGTTGTTTATTTGACGTTGTTGCAGTTGTTAACGTTGTTGTTGTTGTTGTTTATTTGACGTTGTTGTTGTTGTTTATTTGACGTTTTTGTTGTTGTTGATGTTGTTGTTGTTTTTGTTGTGGTTTATTTGACGTTGTTGTTGTTGTTGTTTGTTTGACGTTGTTATTGTTGTTTATTTGACGTTGTTTTTGTTATTTGGCGTTGTTGTTGTTGTTGTATTTGTTGTTGTTGTTGTTGTTTATTTGCTGTTGTTGTTATTGTTGTTGTTTATTTGATGTTGTTGTTGTTGTTGTTTATTTGACGTTGTTGTTGTTATTGTTTATTTAACGTTGTTGTTGTTGTTGTTTATTTGACGTTGTTGTTGTTGTTGACGTTGTTGTTGTTGTTGTTTATTTGATGTCGTTATTGTTGTTGTTGTTTATTTGACGTTGTTGTTGTTGTTTATTTGACGTTGTTGTTGTTGTTGTTGGTATTGTTTATTTGACATTATTGTTGTTGTTGTTTATTTGACGTTGTTGTTGTTGTTGTTTATTTGACGTTGTTGTTGTTATTGTTGTTGTTTATTTGACGTTGTTGTTGTTACTTATTTGACGTTGTTGTTATTGTTGTTGTTTATTTGACGTTGTTATTGATGTTGTTTATTTGACGTTGCTGTTGTTGTTGTTATTTATTTGACGTTGTTGTTGTTGTT
Source organism: Vicia faba (assembly GCA_948472305.1). Classification (NCBI taxonomy): domain Eukaryota; kingdom Viridiplantae; phylum Streptophyta; class Magnoliopsida; order Fabales; family Fabaceae; genus Vicia; species Vicia faba. The sequence goes on from OX451740.1 coordinate 460,305,131, forward strand.
GTTTATTTGACGTTGTTGTTGTTGTTGTTGGTGTTGTTGTTTATTTGACGTTGTTGTTGTTGTTGTTTATTTGACGTTGTTTATGTTGTTGTTGTTGTTTATTTGACGTTGTTTATGTTGTTGACGTTGTTGTTGTTGTTGTTGTTGTTGTTATTGTTGTTGTTGTTTATTTGACGTTGTTGTTGTTGTTTATTTGACATTGTTGTTGTTATTTGACGTTGTTGTTTATGTTGTATTCGTTGTTGTTGTTGTTGTTGTTGTTTATTTGACATTATTGTTGTTGTTTATTTGACGTTGTTATTGTTGTTGTTGTTGTTTATTTGACGTTGTTGCAGTTGTTGACGTTGTTGTTGTTGTTGTTTATTTGACGTTGTTGTTGTTGTTGTTTATTTGACGTTTTTGTTGTTGTTGATGTTGTTGTTGTTTTTGTTGTGGTTTATTTGACGTTGTTGTTGTTGTTGTTGTTGTTGTTGTTGTTGTTTGTTTGACGTTGTTATTGTTGTTTATTTGACGTTGTTTTTGTTATTTGGCGTTGTTGTTGTTGTATTTGTTATTGTTGTTGTTGTTTATTTGCTGTTGTTGTTATTGTTGTTGTTTATTTGATGTTGTTGTTGTTGTTTATTTGACGTTGTTGTTGTTATTGTTTATTTAACGTTGTTGTTGTTGTTTATTTGACGTTGTTGTAGTTGTTGACGTTGTTGTTGTTGTTGTTTATTTGATGTCGTTATTGTTGTTGTTGTTTATTTGACGTTGTTGTTATTGTTTATTTGACGTTGTTGTTGTTGTTGGTATTGTTTATTTGACATTATTGTTGTTGTTGTTTATTTGACGTTGTTGTTGTTGTTGTTGTTTAGTTGACGTTGTTGTTGTTATTGTTGTTGTTTATTTGACGATGTTGTTGTTACTTATTTGACGTTGATGTTATTGTTGTTGTTTATTTGACGTTGTTATTGCTGTTGTTTATTTAACGTTGCTGTTGTTGTTGTTATTTATTTGACGTTGTTGTTGTTGTTGTTGTTTATTTGACGTTGTTGTTGTTGTTGTTGGTGTTGTTGTTTATTTGACGTTGTTGTTGTTGTTGTTGTTGTTTATTTGACGTTGTTTATGTTGTTGTTGTTGTTTATTTGACGTTGTTTATGTTGTTGACGTTGTTGTTGTTGTTGTTATTATTGTTGTTGTTGTTTATTTGACGTTGTTGTTGTTGTTTATTTGACATTGTTGTTGTTATTTGACGTTGTTGTTTATGTTGTATTTGTTGTTGTTGTTGTTGTTGTTTATTTGACATTATTGTTGTTATTTATTTGACGTTGTTATTGTTGTTGTTGTTGTTTATTTGACGTTGTTGCAGTTGTTGACGTTGTTGTTGTTGTTGTTTATTTGACGTTGTTGTTGTTGTTGTTTATTTGACGTTGTTAATGTTGTTGACATTGATGTTGTTGTTTTTGTTATTTATTTGACGTTGTTGTTGTTGTTGTTGTTATTGTTGGTGTTGGTGTTGTTGTTGTTTATTTGACTTTGTTGTTGTTGTTTATTTGACGTTGTTGTTGTTTTTGACGTTGTTGTTGTTGTTTATTTGACGGTGTTGTTGTTGTTGTTATTTATTTGACATTGTTGTTGTTGTTGTTGTTGACGTTGTTGTTGTTGTTGTTTATTTGACGTTGTTGTTGTTGTTGTTTATTTGACGTTGTTGTTGTTATTGTTTATTTGACACTGTTGTTGTTGTTTATTTGACGTTGTTGTTGTTTATTTAACGTTGTTGTTGTTGACGTTGTTGTTGTTGTTATTGTTTATTTGATGTTGTTGTTGTTGTTTTTTATTTGACGTAGTTGTTGTTGTTGACGTTGTTGTTGTTGTTGTTTATTTTTCGTTTTTGTTGTTGTTGATGTTGTTGTTTTTGTTGTTGTTTATTTGACGTTGTTGTTGTTGTTTATTTGACGTTGTTATTGTTGTTTATTTGATGTTGTTGTTGTTGGTTATTTGACGTTGTTGTTGTTGTTGTTTATTTGACGTTGTTGTTGTTGTTGTTGTTTATATGACGTTATTGTTGTTGTTGTTGTTTATTTGACGTTGTTGTTGTTGTTGACGTTGTTGTTGTTGTTGTTGTTTATTTGACGTTGTTGTTGTTGTCTATTTGACGTTGTTAATGTTGTTGCTGTTGTTTATTTAACGTTGTTGTTATTATTATTGTTGTTGTTGTTGTTGTTGTTATTGTTTATTTGACGTTGTTGTTGTTGTTGTTATTTATTTGACGTTGTTGTTGTTGTTGTTGTTGTTGTTTATTTGACGCTGTTGTTGTTGTTGTTTATTTGACGTTGTTAATGTTGTTGACATTGTTGTTGTTGTTTTTGTTGTTTATTTGACGTTGTTGTTGTTGTTGTTGTTGTTGTTATTGTTGGTGTTGTTGTTGTTGTTTATTTGACGTTGTTGTTGTTGTTTATTTGACGTTGTTATTGTTGTTGTTCTTGTTGTTTACTTGACGTTGTTGTTGTTGTTGTTATTGTTGGTGTTGTTGTTGTTGTTTATTTGACGTTGTTGTTGTTGTTTATTTGACGTTGTTATTGTTGTTGTTCTTGTTATTTACTTGACGTTGTTGTTGTTGTTGTTGACGTTGTTGTTGTTGTTGTTTATTTGACGTTGTTGTTGTTGTTGTTTATTTGACTTTTTTAATGTTGTTGACATTGTTGTTGTTGTTTTTGTTGTTTATTTGACGTTGTTGTTGTTGTTGTTGTTGTTGTTGTTATTGTTGGTGTTGTTGGTGTTGTTGTTGTTTATTTGACGTTGTTGTTGTTGTTTATTTGACGTTGTTGTTGTTAACGTTGTTGTTGTTGTTTATTTGACGTAGTTGTTGTTGTTGACGTTGTTGTTGTTGTTGTTTATTTGACGTTTTTGTTGTTGTTGATGTTGTTGTTGTTTTTGTTGTGGTTTATTTGACGTTGTTGTTGTTGTTGTTGTTTGTTTGACGTTTTTGTTGTTGTTTATTTGACGTTGTTTTTGTTATTTGGCGTTGTTGTTGTTGTTGTATTTGTTGTTGTTCTTGTTGCTTATTTGATGTTGTTGTTATTGTTGTTGTTTATTTGACGTTGTTGTTGTTGTTTATTTGACGTTGTTGTTGTTATTGTTTATTTGACGTTGTTGTTGTTGTTGTTTATTTGACGTTGTTGTTGTTGTTGTTGTTGTTTATTTGACGTTCTTAATGTTGTCGACGTTGTTGTTGCTGTTGTTTATTTCACGTTGTTGTTATTGTTGTTGTTGTTGTTGTTGTTGTTGTTGTTTATTTGACATTGTCATTGTTGTATTTGTTGATGTTGTTGTTGTTGTTTATTTGACGTTGTTGTTGTTTATTTGACGTTATTATTGTTGTTTATTTGACGTTGTTATTGTTGTTGTTGTTGTTTATTTGACGTTGTTGTTGTTGTTGTTTATTTGACTTTTTTAATGTTGTTGACATTGTTGTTGTTCTTTTTGTTGTTTATTTGATGTTGTTGTTGTTGTTGTTGTTATTGTTGGTGTTGTTGGTGTTGTTGTTGTTTATTTGACGTTGTTGTTGTTGTTTATTTGACGTTGTTGTTGTTGTTGACGTTGTTGTTGTTGTTTATTTGACGTAGTTATTGTTGTTGACGTAGTTGTTGTTGTTGTTTTTTATTTGACGTTTTTGTTGTTGTTGATGTTGTTGTTGTTTTTTTTATGGTTTATTTGACGTTGTTGTTGTTGTTGTTGTTGTTTCTTTGACGTTGTTATTGTTGTTTATTTGACGTTGTTTTTGTTATTTGGCGTTGTTGTTGTTGTTGTATTTGTTGTTGTTGTTGTTATTTATTTGTTGTTGTTGTTGCTGTTGTTTATTTGACGTTGCTGTTGTTGTTGTTATTTATTTGACGTTGTTGTTGTTGTTGTTGTTTATTTGACGTTGTTGTTATTGTTGTTGGTGTTGTTGTTTATTTGACGTTGTTGTTGTTGTTGTTGTTTATTTGACGTTGTTTATGTTGTTGTTGTTGTTTATTTGACGTTGTTTATGTTGTTGACGTTGTTGTTGTTGTTATTGTTGTTGTTGTTGTTTATTTGACGTTGTTGTTGTTGTTTATTTGACGTTGTTGTTGATATTTGACGTTGTTGTTTATGTTATATTCGTTGTTGTTGTTGTTGTTTATTTGACGTTATTGTTGTTGTTTATTTGACGTTGTTATTGTTGTTGTTGTTGTTTATTTGACGTTGTTGTTGTTGTTGTTTATTTGACGTTGTTAATGTTGTTGACATTGTTGTTGTTGTTTTTGTTATTTATTTGACGTTGTTGTTGTTGTTGTTGTTATTGTTGGTGTTGGTGTTGTTGTTGTTTATTTGACTTTGTTGTTGTTGTTTATTTGACGTTGTTGTTGTTTTTGACGTTGTTGTTGTTGTTGTTTATTTGACGGTGTTGTTGTTGTTGTTATTTATTTGACATTGTTGTTGTTGTTGTTGACGTTGTTGTTGTTGTTGTTTATTTGACGTTGTTGTTGTTATTGTTTATTTGACGTTGTTGTTGTTGTTGTTGTTTATTTGACGCTGTTGTTGTTGTTTATTTGACGTTGTTGTTGTTTATTTAACGTTGTTGTTGTTGACGTTGTTGTTGTTGTTATTGTTTATTTGATGTTGTTGTTGTTGTTGTTTATTTGACGTAGTTGTTGTTGTTGACGTTTTTGTTGTTGTTGATGTTGTTGTTTTTGTTGTTGTTTATTTGACGTTGTTGTTGTTGTTGTTGTTGTTTATTTGACGTTGTTATTGTTGTTTATTTGACGTTGTTGTTGTTGTTGTTGCTTATTTGACGTTGTTGTTGTTGTTGTTTATTTGACGTTGTTGTTGTTGTTTATTTGACGTTATTGTTGTTGTTGTTGTTTATTTGACGTTGTTGTTGTTGTTGACGTTGTTGTTGTTGTTGTTTATTTGACATTGTTGTTGTTGTCTATTTGACGTTGTTAATGTTGTTGTTGTTGTTGTTTATTTCACGTTGTTGTTGTTGTTATTATTGTTGTTGTTGTTGTTATTGTTTTTTTGACATTGTTGTTGTTGTTTATTTGACGTTGTTGTTGTTGTTGTTTATTTGACGCTGTTGTTGTTGTTGTTGTTTATTTGTCGTTGTTAATGTTGTTGACATTGTTGTTGTTGTTTTTGTTGTTTATTTGACATTGTTGTTGTTGACGTTGTTGTTGTTGTTGTTGTTTATTTGACATTGTTGTTGTTGTCTATTTGACGTTGTTAATGTTGTTGTTGTTGTTGTTTATTTCACGTTGTTGTTGTTATTATTGTTGTTGTTGTTGTTGTTATTGTTTTTTTGACATTGTTGTTGTTGTTTATTTGACGTTGTTGTTGTTGTTGTTTATTTGACGCTGTTGTTGTTGTTGTTGTTGTTTATTTGTCGTTGTTAATGTTGTTGACATTGTTGTTGTTGTTTTTGTTGTTTATTTGACGTTGTTGTTGTTGTTGTTGTTGTTATTGTTGGTGTTGTTGTTGTTGTTTATTTGACGTTGTTGTTGTTGTCTATTTGACGTTGTTATTGTTGTTGTTCTTGTTGTTTACTTGACGTTGTTGTTGTTGTTGTTGACGTTGTTGTAGTTGTTGTTTATTTGACGTTGTTGTTGTTGTTGTTTATTTGACTTTTTAAATGTTGTTGACATTGTTGTTGTTGTTTTTGTTGTTTATTTGACGTTGTTGTTGTTGTTGTTATTGTTGGTGTTGTTGGTGTTGTTGTTGTTTATTTGACGTTGTTGTTGTTGTTTATTTGACGTTGTTGTTGTTGACGTTGTTGTTGTTGTTTATTTGACGTAGTTGTTGTTGTTGACGTTGTTGTTGTTGTTGTTTATTTGACGTTTTGTTGTTGTTGATGTTGTTGTTGTTTTTGTTGTGGTTTATTTGACGTTGTTGTTGTTGTTGTTGTTTGTTTGACGTTTTTATTGTTGTTTATTTGACGTTGTTTTTGTTATTTGGCGTTGTTGTTGTTGTTGTTGTATTTGTTGTTGTTCTTGTTGCTTATTTGATGTTGTTGTTATTGTTGTTGTTTATTTGACGTTGTTGTTGTTGTTTATTTGACGTTGTTGTTGTTATTGTTTATTTGACGTTGTTGTTGTTGTTTATTTGACGTTGTTGTTGTTGTTGTTTATTTGACGTTCTTAATGTTGTCGACGTTGTTGTTGCTGTTGTTTATTTCACGTTGTTGTTGTTGTTGTTATTGTTGTTGTTGTTGTTGTTGTTGTTTATTTGACATTGTCATTGTTGTATTTGTTGTTGTTGTTGTTGTTGTTTATTTGACGTTGTTGTTGTTGTTTATTTGACGTTATTGTTGTTGTTTATTTGACGTTGTTATTGTTGTTGTTGTTGTTGTTGTTGTTTATTTGACGTTGTTGTTGTTGTTGTTTATTTTACTTTTTTAATGTTGTTGACATTGTTGTTGTTCTTTTTGTTGTTTATTTGACGTTGTTGTTGTTGTTGTTGTTGTTGTTATTGTTGGTGTTGTTGGTGTTGTTGTTGTTTATTTGACGTTGTTGTTGTTGTTTATTTGACGTTGTTGTTGTTGTTGACGTTGTTGTTGTTGTTTATTTGACGTAGTTGTTGTTGTTGACGTAGTTTTTGTTGTTGTTGTTTTTTATTTGACGTTTTTGTTGTTGTTGATGTTGTTGTTGTTTTTGTTGTGGTTTATTTGACGTTGTTGTTGTTGTTGTTGTTTGTTTGACGTTGTTATTGTTGTTTATTTGACGTTGTTTTTATTATTTGGCGTTGTTGTTGTTGTTGTTGTATTTGTTGTTGTTGTTGTTGTTGTTTATTTGTTGTTGTTGTTATTGTTGTTGTTTATTTGACGTTGTTGTTGTTGTTTATTTGACGTTGTTGTTGTTATTGTTTATTTAACGTTGTTGTTGTTGTTTATTTGACATTGTTGTTGTTATTGTTGTTGTTTATTTGACGTTGTTGTTGTTACTTATTTGACGTTGTTGTTATTGTTGTTGTTTATTTGACGTTGTAATTGCTGTTGTTTATTTGACGTTGTTGTTGTTGTTGTTATTTATTTGACGTTGTTGTTGTTGTTGTTGTTTATTTGACGTTGTTGTTGTTGTTGGTGTTGTTGTTTATTTGACGTTGTTGTTATTGTTATTGTTGTTGTTTATTTGACGTTGTTTATGTTGTTGTTGTTATTTATTTGACGTTGTTTATGTTGTTGACGTTGTTGTTATTGTTGTTGTTATTGTTGTTGTTGTTGTTGTTTATTTGACGTTGTTGTTGTTGTTGTTTATTTGACGTTGTTGTTGTTATTTGACGTTGTTGTTTATGTTGTATTCGTTGTTGTTGTTGTTGTTGTTTATTTGACGTTATTGTTGTTGTTTATTTGACGTTGTTATTGTTGTTGTTGTTTATTTGACGTTGTTGCAGTTGTTGACGTTGTTGTTGTTGTTTATTTGACGTTGTTGTTGTTGTTGTTTATTTGACGTTGTTAATGTTGTTGACATTGTTGTTGTTGTTTTTGTTATTTATTTGACGTTGTTGTTGTTGTTATTGTTGGTGTTGGTGTTGTTGTTGTTTATTTGACTTTGTTGTTGTTGTTTATTTGACGTTGTTGTTGTTTTTGACGTTGTTGTTGTTGTTGTTTATTTGACGGTGTTGTTGTTGTTATTTATTTGACATTGTTGTTGTTGTTGTTGTTGTTGACGTTGTTGTTGTTGTTGTTTATTTGACGTTGTTGTTGTTGTTCTTGTTGTTTATTAGACGCTGTTGTTGTTGTTTATTTGACGTTGTTGTTGTTTATTTAACGTTGTTGTTGTTGACGTTGTTGTTGTTGTTATTGTTTATTTGATGTTGTTGTTATTGTTGTTTATTTGACGTAGTTGTTATTGTTGACGTTGTTGTTGTTGTTGTTTATTTTTCGTTTTTGTTGTTGTTGATGTTGTTGTTTTTGTTGTTGTTTATTTGACGTTGTTGTTGTTGTTGTTGTTGTTGTTTATTTGACGTTTTTATTGTTGTTTATTTGACGTTGTTGTTGTTGTTGTTGCTTATTTGACGTTGTTGTTGTTGTTGTTGTTTATTTGACGTTGTTGTTGTTATTGTTTATTTGACGTTATTGTTGTTGTTGTTGTTTATTTGACGTTGTTGTTGTTGTTGACGTTGTTGTTGTTGTTGTTGTTGTTTATTTGACGTTATTGTTGTTGTTGTTGTCTATTTGACGTTGTTAATGTTGTTGTTGTTTATTTGACATTGTTGTTGTTATTATTGTTGTTGTTGTTGTTGTTATTGTTTTTTTGACATTGTTGTTGTTGTTTATTTGACGTTGTTGTTGTTGTTGTTTATTTGACGCTGTTGTTGTTGTTGTTTATTTGTCGTTGTTAATGTTGTTGACATTGTTGTTGTTGTTTTTGTTGTTTATTTGGCGTTGTTGTTGTTGTTGTTGTTGTTGTTATTGTTGGTGTTGTTGTTGTTGTTTATTTGACGTTGTTGTTGTTGTCTATTTGACGTTGTTATTGTTGTTGTTCTTGTTGTTTACTTGACGTTGTTGTTGTTGTTGTTGACGTTGTTGTAGTTGTTGTTTATTTGACGTTGTTGTTGTTGTTGTTTATTTGACTTTTTAAATGTTGTTGACATTGTTGTTGTTGTTTTTGTTGTTGTTGGTGTTGTTGTTGTTTATTTGACGTTGTTGTTGTTGTTTATTTGACGTTGTTGTTGTTGACGTTGTTGTTGTTGTTTATTTGACGTAGTTGTTGTTGTTGACGTTGTTGTTGTTGTTGTTTATTTGACATTGTTGTTGTTGTCTATTTGACGTTGTTAATGTTGTTGTTGTTGTTGTTTATTTCACGTTGTTGTTGTTATTATTGTTGTTGTTGTTGTTATTGTTTTTTTGACATTGTTGTTGTTGTTTATTTGACGTTGTTGTTGTTGTTGTTGTTGTTTATTTGACGTTGTTGTTGTTATTGTTTATTTGACGTTGTTAATGTTGTTGACATTGTTGTTGTTTTTGTTGTTTATTTGACGTTGTTGTTGTTGTTGTTGTTATTGTTGGTGTTGTTGTTGTTATTGTTTATTTGACGTTGTTGTTGTTGTTGTTTATTTGACGTTGTTATTGTTGTTGTTCTTGTTGTTTACTTGACGTTGTTGTTGTTGTTGTTGACGTTGTTGTTGTTGTTGTTTATTTGACTTTTTTAATGTTGTTGACATTGTTGTTGTTGTTTTTGTTGTTTATTTGACGTTGTTGTTGTTGTTATTGTTGGTGTTGTTGGTGTTGTTGTTGTTTATTTGACGTTGTTGTTGTTGTTTATTTGACGTTGTTGTTGTTGACGTTGTTGTTGTTGTTTATTTGACGAAGTTGTTGTTGTTGACGTTGTTGTTGTTGTTGTTTATTTGACGTTTTTGTTGTTGTTGATGTTGTTGTTGTTTTCGTTGTGGTTTATTTGACGTTGTTGTTGTTGTTGTTGTTGTTGTTTGTTTGACGTTTTTATTGTTGTTTATTTGACGTTGTTTTTGTTATTTGGCGTTGTTGTTGTTGTTGTATTTGTTGTTGTTCTTGTTGCTTATTTGATGTTGTTGTTATTGTTTTTGTTTATTTGACGTTGTTGTTGTTGTTTATTTGACATTGTTGTTGTTATTGTTTATTTGACGTTGTTGTTGTTGTTGTTGTTTATTTGACGTTGTTGTTGTTGTTGTTTATTTGACGTTCTTAATGTTGTCGACGTTGTTGTTGCTGTTGTTTATTTCACGTTGTTGTTGTTGTTGTTATTGTTGTTGTTGTTGTTGTTGTTTATTTGACATTGTCATTGTTGTATTTGTTGTTGTTGTTGTTGTTGTTGTTGTTCATTTGACGTTGTTGTTGTTGTTTATTTGACGTTATTGTTGTTGTTTATTTGACGTTGTTATTGTTGTTGTTGTTGTTGTTTATTTGACGTTGTTGTTGTTGTCTATTTGACTTTTTTAATGTTGTTGACATTGTTGTTGTTCTTTTTGTTGTTTATTTGACGTTGTTGTTGTTGTTGTTATTATTGTTGGTGTTGTTGGTGTTGTTGTTGTTGTTTATTTGACGTTGTTGTTATTGTTGACGTTGTTGTTGTTGTTTATTTGACGTAGTTGTTGTTGTTGACGTAGTTGTTGTTGTTGTTGACGTAGTTGTTGTTGTTGTTGTTGTTGTTGTTTATTTGACGTTGTTTATGTTGTTGTTGTTGTTTATTTGACGTTGTTTATGTTGTTGACGTTGTTGTTGTTGTTGTTGTTATTGTTGTTGTTGTTTATTTGACGTTGTTGTTGGTGTTTATTTGACATTGTTGTTGTTCTTTGACGTTGTTGTTTATGTTGTATTTGTTGTTGTTGTTGTTGTTTATTTGACATTATTGTTGTTATTTATTTGACGTTGTTATTGTTGTTGTTGTTGTTTATTTGACGTTGTTGTTGTTGTTGTTTATTTGACGTTGTTAATGTTGTTGACATTGATGTTGTTGTTTTTGTTATTTATTTGACGTTGTTGTTGTTGTTGTTATTGTTGGTGTTGGTGTTGTTGTTGTTTATTTGACTTTGTTGTTGTTGTTTATTTGACGTTGTTATTGTTTTTGACGTTGTTGTTGTTGTTTATTTGACGGTGTTGTTGTTGTTGTTATTTATTTGACATTGTTGTTGTTGTTGTTGTTGACGTTGTTGTTGTTGTTGTTTATTTGACGTTGTTGTTGTTGTTGTTTATTTGACGTTGTTGTTGTTGTTGTTGTTGTTTATTTGACACTGTTGTTGTTGTTTATTTGACGTTGTTGTTGTTTATTTAACGTTGTTGTTGTTGACGTTGTTGTTGTTGTTATTGTTTATTTGATGTTGTTGTTGTTGTTTTTTATTTGACGTAGTTGTTGTTGTTGACGTTGTTGTTGTTGTTGTTTATTTTTCGTTTTTGTTGTTGTTGATGTTGTTGTTTTTGTTGTTGTTTATTTGACGTTGTTGTTGTTGTTTATTTGACGTTGTTGTTGTTGTTTATTTGACGTTGTTGTTGTTGGTTATTTGACGTTGTTGTTGTTGTTGTTTATTTGACGTCGTTGTTGTTGTTGTTGTTTATTTGACGTTATTGTTGTTGTTGTTTATTTGACATTGTTGTTGTTGTTGACGTTGTTGTTGTTGTTGTTTATTTGACGTTGTTGTTGTTGTCTATTTGACGTTGTTAATGTTGTTGCTGTTGTTTATTTAACGTTGTTGTTGTTATTATTATTATTGTTGTTGTTGTTGTTATTGTTTATTTGACGTTGTTGTTGTTGTTGTTATTTATTTGACGTTGTTGTTGTTGTTGTTTATTTGACGCTGTTGTTGTTGTTGTTTATTTGACGTTGTTAATGTTGTTGACATTGTTGTTGTTGTTTTTGTTGTTTATTTGACGTTGTTGTTGTTGTTGTTGTTGTTATTGTTGGTGTTGTTGTTGTTGTTTATTTGACGTTGTTGTTGTTGTTTATTTGACGTTGTTATTGTTGTTGTTCTTGTTGTTTACTTGACGTTGTTGTTGTTGTTGTTATTATTGGTGTTGTTGTTGTTGTTTATTTGACGTTGTTGTTGTTGTTGTTTATTTGACGTTGTTATTGTTGTTGTTCTTGTTATTTACTTGACGTTGTTGTTGTTGTTGTTGTTGACGTTGTTGTTGTTGTTGTTGTTTATTTGACGTTGTTGTTGTTGTTGTTTATTTGACTTTTTTAATGTTGTTGACATTGTTGTTGTTGTTTTTGTTGTTTATTTGACGTTGTTGTTGTTGTTGTTATTGTTGGTGTTGTTGGTGTTGTTGTTGTTTATTTGACGTTGTTGTTGTTGTTTATTTGACGTTGTTGTTGTTAACGTTGTTGTTGTTGTTTATTTGACGTAGTTGTTGTTGTTGACGTTGTTGTTGTTGTTGTTTATTTGACGTTTTTGTTGTTGTTGATGTTGTTGTTGTTTTTGTTGTGGTTTATTTGACGTTGTTGTTGTTGTTGTTGTTTGTTTGACGTTTTTATTGTTGTTTATTTGACGTTGTTTTTGTTATTTGGCGTTGTTGTTGTTGTTGTATTTGTTGTTGTTCTTGTTGCTTATTTGATGTTGTTGTTATTGTTGTTGTTTATTTGACGTTGTTGTTGTTGTTTATTTGACGTTGTTGTTGTTATTGTTTATTTGACGTTGTTGTTGTTGTTGTTTATTTGACGTTGTTGTTGTTGTTGTTTATTTGACGTTCTTAATGTTGTCGACGTTGTTGTTGCTGTTGTTTATTTCACGTTGTTGTTGTTGTTGTTATTGTTGTTGTTGTTGTTGTTGTTTATTTGACATTGTCATTGTTGTATTTGTTGATGTTGTTGTTGTTGTTTATTTGACATTGTTGTTGTTTATTTGACGTTATTGTTGTTGTTTATTTGACGTTGTTATTGTTGTTGTTGTTGTTGTTTATTTGACGTTGTTGTTGTTGTTTATTTGACTTTTTTAATGTTGTTGACATTGTTGTTGTTCTTTTTGTTGTTTATTTGATGTTGTTGTTGTTGTTGTTATTGTTGGTGTTGTTGGTGTTGTTGTTGTTTATTTGACGTTGTTGTTGTTGTTTATTTGACATTGTTGTTGTTGTTGACGTTGTTGTTGTTGTTGTTTATTTGACGTAGTTATTGTTGTTGACGTAGTTGTTGTTGTTGTTGTTTTTTATTTGACGTTTTTGTTGTTGTTGATGTTGTTGGTGTTTTTTTTATGGTTTATTTGACGTTGTTGTTGTTGTTGTTTGTTTGACGTTGTTATTGTTATTTGGCGTTGTTGTTGTTGTTGTTGTATTTGTTGTTGTTGTTGTTGTTGTATTTGACGTTGTTGTTGTTGTTGTTTGTTTGACGTTGTTTTTGTTATTTGGCGTTGTTGTTGTTGTTGTTGTTGTATTTGTTGTTGTTGTTGTTATTTATTTGTTGTTGTTGTTTTTTGTTGTTGTTTATTTGACGTTGTTGTTGTTATTGTTTATTTAACGTTGTTGTTGTTGTTGTTTATTTGACGTTGTTGTTGTTATGGTTGTTGTTTATTTGACGTTGTTGTTGTTACTTATTTGACGTTGTTGTTATTATTGTTGTTTATTTGACGTTGTTATTGCTGTTGTTTATTTGACGTTGATGTTGTTGTTGTTATTTATTTGACGTTGTTGTTGTTGTTGTTGTTGTTGTTGTTTATTTGACGTTGTTGTTATTGTTGTTGGTGTTGTTGTTTATTTGACGTTGTTGTTGTTGTTGTTGTTGTTTATTTGACGTTGTTTATGTTGTTGTTGTTGTTTATTTGACGGTGTTTATGTTGTTGACGTTGTTGTTGTTGTTATTGTTGTTGTTGTTGTTTATTTGACGTTGTTGTTGTTGTTTATTTGACGTTGTTGTTATTGTTGTTGTTGTTGTTTATTTGACGTTGTTGTTGTTGTTTATTTGACGTTGTTGTTGTTATTTGACGTTGTTGTTTATGTTATATTCGTTGTTGTTGTTGTTGTTTATTTGACGTTATTGTTGTTGTTTATTTGACGTTGTTATTGTTGTTGTTGTTGTTTATTTGACGTTGTTAATGTTGTTGACATTGTTGTTGTTGTTTTTGTTATTTATTTGACGTTGTTGTTGTTGTTGTTATTATTGTTGGTGTTGGTGTTGTTGTTGTTTATTTGACTTTGTTGTTGTTGTTTATTTGACGTTGTTGTTGTTTTTGACGTTGTTGTTGTTGTTGTTTATTTGACAGTGTTGTTGTTGTTGTTATTTATTTGACATTGTTGTTGTTGTTGTTGACGTTGTTGTTGTTGTTGTTTATTTGACGTTGTTGTTGTTATTGTTTATTTGACGTTGTTGTTGTTGTTGTTGTTTATTTGACGCTGTTGTTGTTGTTTATTTGACGTTGTTGTTGTTTATTTAACGTTGTTGTTTTTGACGTTGTTGTTGTTGTTATTGTTTATTTGATGTTGTTGTTGTTGTTTATTTGACGTAGTTGTTGTTGTTGACGTTGTTGTTGTTGTTTATTTTTCGTTTTTGTTGTTGTTGATGTTGTTGTTTTTGTTGTTGTTTATTTGACGTTGTTGTTGTTGTTGTTGTTTATTTGACGTTGTTATTGTTGTTTATTTGACGTTGTTGTTGTTGTTGCTTATTTGACGTTGTTGTTGTTGTTGTTTATTTGACGTTGTTGTTGTTGTTTATTTGACGTTATTGTTGTTGTTGTTGTTTATTTGACGTTGTTGTTGTTGTTGACGTTGTTGTTGTTGTTGTTGTTTATTTGACGTTGTTGTTGTTGTTGTTGTCTATTTGACGTTGTTAATGTTGTTGTCGTTGTTTATTTCACGTTGTTGTTGTTATTATTGTTGTTGTGGTTGTTGTTATTGTTTATTTGACATTGTTGTTGTTGTTTATTTGACGTTGTTGTTGTTGTTGTTTATTTGACGCTGTTGTTGTTGTTGTTTATTTGTCGTTGTTAATGTTGTTGACATTGTTGTTGTTGTTTTTGTTGTTTATTTGACGTTGTTGTTGTTGTTGTTGTTGTTGTTATTATTGGTGTTGTTGTTGTTGTTGTTGTTTATTTGACGTTGTTGTTGTTGTCTATTTGACGTTGTTATTGTTGTTGTTCTTGTTGTTTACTTGACGTTGTTGTTGTTGTTGTTGACGTTGTTGTTGTTGTTGTTTATTTGACGTTGTTGTTGTTGTTGTTTATTTGACTTTTCTAATGTTGTTGACATTGTTGTTGTTGTTTTTGTTGTTTATTTGACGTTGTTGTTGTTGTTGTTGTTATTGTTGGTGTTGTTGGTGTTGTTGTTGTTTATTTGACGTTGTTGTTGTTGTTTATTTGACGTTGTTGTTGTTGACGTTGTTGTTGTTGTTTATTTGACGTAGTTGTTGTTGTTGACGTTGTTGTTGTTGTTGTTTATTTGACGTTTTGTTGTTGTTGATGTTGTTGTTGTTTTTGTTGTGGTTTATTTGACGTTGTTGTTGTTGTTGTTGTTGTTGTTTGTTTGACGTTTTTATTGTTGTTTATTTGACGTTGTTTTTGTTATTTGGCGTTGTTGTTGTTGTTGTTGTTGTATTTGTTGTTGTTCTTGTTGCTTATTTGATGTTGTTGTTATTGTTGTTGTTTATTTGACGTTGTTGTTGTTGTTTATTTGACGTTGTTGTTGTTATTGTTTATTTGACGTTGTTGTTGTTGTTTATTTGACGTTGTTGTTGTTGTTGTTGTTTATTTGACGTTCTTAATGTTGTCGACGTTGTTGTTGCTGTTGTTTATTTCACGTTGTTGTTGTTGTTATTATTGTTGCTGTTGTTGTTGTTGTTTATTTGACATTGTCATTGTTGTATTTGTTGTTGTTGTTGTTGTTGTTGTTGTTTATTTGACGTTTTTATTGTTGTTTATTTGACGTTGTTGTTGTTGCTTATTTGACGTTGTTGTTGTTGTTGTTGTTTATTTGACGTTGTTGTTGTTGTTATTGTTTATTTGACGTTATTGTTGTTGTTGTTGTTGTTGTTGACGTTGTTGTTGTTGTTGTTGTTTATTTGACGTTGTTGTTGTTGTTGTTGTCTATTTGACGTTGTTAATGTTGTTGCTATTGTTTATTTCACGTTGTTGTTGTTATTATTGTTGTTGTTGTTGTTATTGTTTATTTGACGTTGTTGTTGTTGTTTTGTTTATTTGACGTTGTTGTTGTTGTTGTTGTTGTTTATTTGACGTTGTTGTTGTTATTGTTTATTTGACGTTGTTAATGTTGTTGACATTGTTGTTGTTTTTGTTGTTTATTTGACGTTGTTGTTGTTGTTGTTGTTATTGTTGGTGTTGTTGTTGTTGTTGTTTATCTGACGTTGTTGTTGTTGTTTATTTGACGTTGTTATTGTTGTTGTTCTTGTTGTTTACTTGACGTTGTTGTTGTTGTTGACGTTGTTGTTGTTGTTGTTTATTTGACTTTTTTAATGTTGTTGACATTGTTGTTGTTGTTTTTGTTGTTTATTTGACGTTGTTGTTGTTGTTATTGTTGGTGTTGTTGGTGTTGTTGTTGTTTATTTGACGTTGTTGTTGTTGTTTATTTGACGTTGTTGTTGTTGACGTTGTTGTTGTTGTTTATTTGACGTAGTTGTTGTTGTTGACGTTGTTGTTGTTGTTGTTGTTGTTTATTTGACGTTTTTGTTGTTGTTGATGTTGTTGTTGTTTTTGTTGTGGTTTATTTGACGTTGTTGTTGTTGTTGTTGTTGTTTGTTTGACGTTTTTATTGTTGTTTATTTGACGTTGTTTTTGTTATTTGGCGTTGTTGTTGTTGTTGTTGTTGTATTTGTTGTTGTTCTTGTTGCTTATTTGATGTTGTTGTTATTGTTTTTGTTTATTTGACGTTGTTGTTGTTGTTTATTTGACATTGTTGTTGTTATTGTTTATTTGACGTTGTTGTTGTTGTTGTTGTTTATTTGACGTTGTTGTTGTTGTTGTTTATTTGACGTTCTTAATGTTGTCGACGTTGTTGTTGCTGTTGTTTATTTCACGTTGTTGTTGTTGTTGTTATTGTTGTTGTTGTTGTTGTTGTTGTTTATTTGACATTGTCATTGTTGTATTTGTTGTTGTTGTTGTTGTTGTTGTTGTTCATTTGACGTTGTTGTTGTTGTTTATTTGACGTTATTGTTGTTGTTTATTTGACGTTGTTATTGTTGTTGTTGTTGTTGTTTATTTGACGATGTTGTTGTTGTCTATTTGACTTTTTTAATGTTGTTGACATTGTTGTTGTTCTTTTTGTTGTTTATTTGACGTTGTTGTTGTTGTTGTTATTATTGTTGGTGTTGTTGGTGTTGTTGTTGTTGTTTATTTGACGTTGTTGTTATTGTTGACGTTGTTGTTGTTGTTTATTTGACGTAGTTGTTGTTGTTGACGTAGTTGTTGTTGTTGTTGACGTAGTTGTTGTTGTTGTTGTTGTTGTTGTTTATTTGACGTTGTTTATGTTGTTGTTGTTGTTTATTTGACGTTGTTTATGTTGTTGACGTTGTTGTTGTTGTTGTTGTTATTGTTGTTGTTGTTTATTTGACGTTGTTGTTGGTGTTTATTTGACATTGTTGTTGTTATTTGACGTTGTTGTTTATGTTGTATTTGTTGTTGTTGTTGTTGTTTATTTGACATTATTGTTGTTATTTATTTGACGTTGTTATTGTTGTTGTTGTTGTTTATTTGACGTTGTTGTTGTTGTTGTTTATTTGACGTTGTTAATGTTGTTGACATTGATGTTGTTGTTTTTGTTATTTATTTGACGTTGTTGTTGTTGTTGTTATTGTTGGTGTTGGTGTTGTTGTTGTTTATTTGACTTTGTTGTTGTTGTTTATTTGACGTTGTTATTGTTTTTGACGTTGTTGTTGTTGTTTATTTGACGGTGTTGTTGTTGTTGTTATTTATTTGACATTGTTGTTGTTGTTGTTGTTGACGTTGTTGTTGTTGTTGTTTATTTGACGTTGTTGTTGTTGGTTTTTATTTGACGTTGTTGTTGTTGTTGTTGTTTATTTGACACTGTTGTTGTTGTTTATTTGACGTTGTTGTTGTTTATTTAACGTTGTTGTTGTTGACGTTGTTGTTGTTGTTATTGTTTATTTGATGTTGTTGTTGTTGTTTTTTATTTGACGTAGTTGTTGTTGTTGACGTTGTTGTTGTTGTTGTTTATTTTTCGTTTTTGTTGTTGTTGATGTTGTTGTTTTTGTTGTTGTTTATTTGACGTTGTTGTTGTTGTTTATTTGACGTTGTTGTTGTTGTTTATTTGACGTTGTTGTTGTTGGTTATTTGACGTTGTTGTTGTTGTTGTTGTTTATTTGACGTCGTTGTTGTTGTTGTTGTTTATTTGACGTTATTGTTGTTGTTGTTGTTTATTTGACGTTGTTGTTGTTGTTGACGTTGTTGTTGTTGTTGTTTATTTGACGTTGTTGTTGTTGTCTATTTGACGTTGTTAATGTTGTTGCTGTTGTTTATTTAACGTTGTTGTTGTTATTATTATTATTGTTGTTGTTGTTGTTGTTATTGTTTATTTGACGTTGTTGTTGTTGTTGTTATTTATTTGACGTTGTTGTTGTTGTTGTTTATTTGACGCTGTTGTTGTTGTTGTTTATTTGACGTTGTTAATGTTGTTGACATTGTTGTTGTTGTTTTTGTTGTTTATTTGACGTTGTTGTTGTTGTTGTTGTTGTTATTGTTGGTGTTGTTGTTGTTGTTTATTTGACGTTGTTGTTGTTGTTTATTTGACGTTGTTATTGTTGTTGTTCTTGTTGTTTACTTGACGTTGTTGTTGTTGTTGTTATTATTGGTGTTGTTGTTGTTGTTTATTTGACGTTGTTGTTGTTGTTGTTTATTTGACGTTGTTATTGTTGTTGTTCTTGTTATTTACTTGACGTTGTTGTTGTTGTTGTTGTTGTTGACGTTGTTGTTGTTGTTGTTTATTTGACGTTGTTGTTGTTGTTGTTTATTTGACTTTTTTAATGTTGTTGACATTGTTGTTGTTGTTTTTGTTGTTTATTTGACGTTGTTGTTGTTGTTGTTATTGTTGGTGTTGTTGGTGTTGTTGTTGTTTATTTGACGTTGTTGTTGTTGTTTATTTGACGTTGTTGTTGTTAACGTTGTTGTTGTTGTTTATTTGACGTAGTTGTTGTTGTTGACGTTGTTGTTGTTGTTGTTTATTTGACGTTTTTGTTGTTGTTGATGTTGTTGTTGTTTTTGTTGTGGTTTATTTGACGTTGTTGTTGTTGTTGTTGTTTGTTTGACGTTTTTATTGTTGTTTATTTGACGTTGTTTTTGTTATTTGGCGTTGTTGTTGTTGTTGTATTTGTTGTTGTTCTTGTTGCTTATTTGATGTTGTTGTTATTGTTGTTGTTTATTTGACGTTGTTGTTGTTGTTTATTTGACGTTGTTGTTGTTATTGTTTATTTGACGTTGTTGTTGTTGTTGTTTATTTGACGTTGTTGTTGTTGTTGTTTATTTGACGTTCTTAATGTTGTCGACGTTGTTGTTGCTGTTGTTTATTTCACGTTGTTGTTGTTGTTGTTATTGTTGTTGTTGTTGTTGTTGTTTATTTGACATTGTCATTGTTGTATTTGTTGATGTTGTTGTTGTTGTTTATTTGACATTGTTGTTGTTTATTTGACGTTATTGTTGTTGTTTATTTGACGTTGTTATTGTTGTTGTTGTTGTTGTTTATTTGACGTTGTTGTTGTTGTTTATTTGACTTTTTTAATGTTGTTGACATTGTTGTTGTTCTTTTTGTTGTTTATTTGATGTTGTTGTTGTTGTTGTTATTGTTGGTGTTGTTGGTGTTGTTGTTGTTTATTTGACGTTGTTGTTGTTGTTTATTTGACATTGTTGTTGTTGTTGACGTTGTTGTTGTTGTTTATTTGACGTAGTTATTGTTGTTGACGTAGTTGTTGTTGTTGTTGTTTTTTATTTGACGTTTTTGTTGTTGTTGATGTTGTTGTTGTTTTTTTTATGGTTTATTTGACGTTGTTGTTGTTGTTGTTTGTTTGACGTTGTTATTGTTATTTGGCGTTGTTGTTGTTGTTGTTGTATTTGTTGTTGTTGTTGTTGTTGTATTTGACGTTGTTGTTGTTGTTGTTTGTTTGACGTTGTTTTTGTTATTTGGCGTTGTTGTTGTTGTTGTTGTTGTATTTGTTGTTGTTGTTGTTATTTATTTGTTGTTGTTGTTTTTTGTTGTTGTTTATTTGACGTTGTTGTTGTTATTGTTTATTTAACGTTGTTGTTGTTGTTTATTTGACGTTGTTGTTGTTATGGTTGTTGTTTATTTGACGTTGTTGTTGTTACTTATTTGACGTTGTTGTTATTATTGTTGTTTATTTGACGTTGTTATTGCTGTTGTTTATTTGACGTTGATGTTGTTGTTGTTATTTATTTGACGTTGTTGTTGTTGTTGTTGTTGTTGTTGTTGTTTATTTGACGTTGTTGTTATTGTTGTTGGTGTTGTTGTTTATTTGACGTTGTTGTTGTTGTTGTTGTTGTTGTTTATTTAACGTTGTTTATGTTGTTGTTGTTGTTTATTTGACGGTGTTTATGTTGTTGACGTTGTTGTTGTTGTTATTGTTGTTGTTGTTGTTTATTTGACGTTGTTGTTGTTGTTTATTTGACGTTGTTGTTGTTATTTGACGTTGTTGTTTATGTTATATTCGTTGTTGTTGTTGTTGTTTATTTGACGTTATTGTTGTTGTTTATTTGACGTTGTTATTGTTGTTGTTGTTGTTTATTTGACGTTGTTAATGTTGTTGACATTGTTGTTGTTGTTTTTGTTATTTATTTGACGTTGTTGTTGTTGTTGTTATTATTGTTGGTGTTGGTGTTGTTGTTGTTTATTTGACTTTGTTGTTGTTGTTTATTTGACGTTGTTGTTGTTTTTGACGTTGTTGTTGTTGTTGTTTATTTGACAGTGTTGTTGTTGTTGTTATTTATTTGACATTGTTGTTGTTGTTGTTGACGTTGTTGTTGTTGTTGTTTATTTGACGTTGTTGTTGTTATTGTTTATTTGACGTTGTTGTTGTTGTTGTTGTTTATTTGACGTTGTTGTTGTTGTTTATTTGACGTTGTTGTTGTTTATTTAACGTTGTTGTTGTTGACGTTGTTGTTGTTGTTATTGTTTATTTGATGTTGTTGTTGTTGTTTTTATTTGACGTAGTTGTTGTTGTTGACGTTGTTGTTGTTGTTTATTTTT
This sequence comes from Vicia faba, assembly GCA_948472305.1. NCBI lineage: Eukaryota > Viridiplantae > Streptophyta > Magnoliopsida > Fabales > Fabaceae > Vicia > Vicia faba. The sequence goes on from OX451740.1 coordinate 460,325,748, forward strand.
CGTTTTTGTTGTTGTTGATGTTGTTGTTTTTGTTGTTGTTTATTTGACGTTGTTGTTGTTGTTGTTGTTTATTTGACGTTGTTATTGTTGTTTATTTGACGTTGTTGTTGTTGTTGCTTATTTGACGTTGTTGTTGTTGTTGTTGTTTATTTGACGTTGTTGTTGTTGTTTATTTGACGTTATTGTTGTTGTTGTTGTTTATTTGACGTTGTTGTTGTTGTTGACGTTGTTGTTGTTGTTGTTGTTGTTTATTTGACGTTGTTGTTGTTGTTGTCTATTTGACGTTGTTAATGTTGTTGCTGTTGTTTATTTCACGTTGTTGTTGTTATTATTGTTGTTGTTGTTGTTG
>OX451740.1:460328596-460331096 GCA_948472305.1 Vicia faba
TTGTTGTTGACGTAGTTGTTGTTGTTGTTGACGTAGTTGTTGTTGTTGTTGTTGTTGTTTATTTGACGTTGTTTATGTTGTTGTTGTTGTTTATTTGACGTTATTTATGTTGTTGACGTTGTTGTTGTTGTTGTTGTTATTGTTGTTGTTGTTTATTTGACGTTGTTGTTGGTGTTTATTTGACATTGTTGTTGTTATTTGACGTTGTTGTTTATGTTGTATTTGTTGTTGTTGTTGTTGTTGTTTATTTGACATTATTGTTGTTATTTATTTGACGTTGTTATTGTTGTTGTTGTTGTTTATTTGACGTTGTTGCAATTGTTGACGTTGTTGTTGTTGTTGTTTATTTGACGTTGTTGTTGTTGTTGTTTATTTGACGTTGTTAATGTTGTTGACATTGATGTTGTTGTTTTTGTTATTTATTTGACGTTGTTGTTGTTGTTATTGTTGGTGTTGGTGTTGTTGTTGTTTATTTGACTTTGTTGTTGTTGTTTATTTGACGTTGTTATTGTTTTTGACATTGTTGTTGTTGTTTATTTGACGGTGTTGTTGTTGTTGTTATTTATTTGACATTGTTGTTGTTGTTGTTGTTGTTGACGTTGTTGTTGTTGTTGTTTATTTGACGTTATTGTTGTTGTTGTTTATTTGACGTTGTTGTTGTTGTTTATTTGACACTGTTGTTGTTGTTTATTTGACGTTGTTGTTGTTTATTTAACGTTGTTGTTGTTGTTTATTTTTCGTTTTTGTTGTTGTTGATGTTGTTGTTTTTGTTGTTGTTTATTTGACGTTGTTGTTGTTGTTTATTTGACGTTGTTGTTGTTGTTTATTTGACGTTGTTGTTGTTGGTTATTTGACGTTGTTGTTGTTGTTTATTTGACGTCGTTGTTGTTGTTGTTGTTTATTTGACGTTATTGTTGTTGTTGTTGTTTATTTGACGTTGTTGTTGTTGTTGACGTTGTTGTTGTTGTTGTTTATTTGACGTTGTTGTTGTTGTCTATTTGACGTTGTTAATGTTGTTGCTGTTGTTTATTTAACGTTGTTGTTGTTATTATTGTTGTTGTTGTTGTTGTTGTTATTGTTTATTTGACGTTGTTGTTGTTGTTGTTATTTATTTGACGTTGTTGTTGTTGTTGTTGTTTATTTGACGCTGTTGTTGTTGTTGTTTATTTGACGTTGTTAATGTTGTTGACATTGTTGTTGTTGTTTTTGTTGTTTATTTGACGTTGTTGTTGTTGTTGTTGTTGTTGTTATTGTTGGTGTTGTTGTTGTTGTTTATTTGACGTTGTTGTTGTTGTTTATTTGACGTTGTTATTGTTGTTGTTCTTGTTGTTTACTTGACGTTTTTGTTGTTGTTGTTGTTGTTGACGTTGTTGTTGTTGTTGTTTATTTGACGTTGTTGTTGTTGTTGTTTATTTGACTTTTTTAATGTTGTTGACATTGTTGTTGTTGTTTTTGTTGTTTATTTGACGTTGTTGTTGTTGTTGTTATTGTTGGTGTTGTTGGTGTTGTTGTTGTTTATTTGACGTTGTTGTTGTTGTTTATTTGACGTTGTTGTTGTTAACGTTGTTGTTGTTGTTTATTTGACGTAGTTGTTGTTGTTGACGTTGTTGTTGTTGTTGTTTATTTGACGTTTTTGTTGTTGTTGATGTTGTTGTTGTTTTTGTTGTGGTTTATTTGACGTTGTTGTTGTTGTTGTTGTTTGTTTGACGTTTTTATTGTTTTTTATTTGACGTTGTTTTTGTTATTTGGCGTTGTTGTTGTTGTTGTATTTGTTGTTGTTCTTGTTGCTTATTTGATGTTGTTGTTATTGTTGTTGTTTATTTGACGTTGTTGTTGTTGTTGTTTATTTGACGTTGTTGTTGTTATTGTTTATTTGACGTTGTTGTTGTTGTTGTTGTTTATTTGACGTTGTTGTTGTTGTTGTTGTTTATTTGACGTTCTTAATGTTGTCGACGTTGTTGTTGCTGTTGTTTATTTCACGTTGTTGTTGTTGTTGTTGTTATTGTTGTTGTTGTTGTTTATTTGACATTGTCATTGTTGTATTTGTTGATGTTGTTGTTGTTGTTTATTTGACATTGTTGTTGTTTATTTGACGTTATTGTTGTTGTTTATTTGACGTTGTTATTGTTGTTGTTTATTTGACGTTGTTGTTGTTGTTGTTTATTTGACTTTTTTAATGTTGTTGACATTGTTGTTGTTCTTTTTGTTGTTTATTTGATGTTGTTGTTGTTGTTGTTGTTATTGTTGGTGTTGTTGGTGTTGTTGTTGTTTATTTGACGTTGTTGTTGTTGTTTATTTGACGTTGTTGTTGTTGTTGACGTTGTTGTTGTTGTTTATTTGACGTAGTTATTGTTGTTGACGTAGTTGTTGTTGTTGTTGTTTTTTATTTGACGTTTTTGTTGTTGTTGATGTTGTTGTTGTTTTTTTTATGGTTTATTTGACGTTGTTGTTGTTGTTGTTGTTTGTTTGACGTTGTTATTGTTATTTGGCGTTGTTGTTG
>OX451740.1:460336096-460348596 GCA_948472305.1 Vicia faba
GTTTATTTGACGTTGTTGTTGTTGTTGTTTATTTGACGTTGTTATTGTTGTTGTTCTTGTTATTTACTTGACGTTGTTGTTGTTGTTGTTGACGTTGTTGTTGTTGTTGTTGTTTATTTGACGTTGTTGTTGTTGTTGTTGTTTATTTGACTTTTTTAATGTTGTTGACATTGTTGTTGTTGTTTTTGTTGTTTATTTGACGTTGTTGTTGTTGTTGTTATTGTTGGTGTTGTTGGTGTTGTTGTTGTTTATTTGACGTTGTTGTTGTTGTTTATTTGACGTTGTTGTTGTTAACGTTGTTGTTGTTGACGTTGTTGTTGTTGTTGTTGTTTATTTGACGTTTTTGTTGTTGTTGATGTTGTTGTTGTTTTTGTTGTGGTTTATTTGACGTTGTTGTTGTTGTTGTTGTTGTTTGTTTGACGTTTTTATTGTTGTTTATTTGACGTTGTTTTTGTTATTTGGCGTTGTTGTTGTTGTTGTATTTGTTGTTGTTCTTGCTGCTTATTTGATGTTGTTGTTATTGTTGTTGTTTATTTGACGTTGTTGTTGTTGTTGTTTATTTGACGTTGTTGTTGTTATTGTTTATTTGACGTTGTTGTTGTTGTTGTTTATTTGACGTTGTTGTTGTTGTTGTTTATTTGACGTTCTTAATGTTGTCGACGTTGTTGTTGCTGTTGTTTATTTCACGTTGTTGTTGTTGTTGTTATTGTTGTTGTTGTTGTTGTTGTTTATTTGACATTGTCATTGTTGTATTTGTTGATGTTGTTGTTGTTGTTTATTTGACGTTGTTGTTGTTTATTTGACGTTATTGTTGTTGTTTATTTGACGTTGTTATTGTTGTTGTTGTTGTTGTTTATTTGACGTTGTTGTTGTTGTTGTTTATTTGACTTTTTTAAAATTGTTGACATTGTTGTTGTTCTTTTTGTTGTTTATTTGATGTTGTTGTTGTTGTTGTTGTTGTTATTGTGGGTGTTGTTGGTGTTGTTGTTGTTTATTTGACGTTGTTGTTGTTGTTTATTTGACGTTGTTGTTGTTGTTGACGTTGTTGTTGTTGTTTATTTGACGTAGTTATTGTTGTAGACGTAGTTGTTGTTGTTGTTGTTGTTTTTTATTTGACGTTTTTGTTGTTGTTGATGTTGTTGTTGTTTTTTTTATGGTTTATTTGACGTTGTTGTTGTTGTTGTTTGTTTGACGTTGTTATTGTTGTTTATTTGACGTTGTTTTTGTTATTTGGCGTTGTTGTTGTTGTTGTATTTGTTGTTGTTGTTGTTATTTATTTGTTGTTGTTGTTATTGTTGTTGTTTATTTGACGTTGTTGTTGTTATTGTTTATTTAACGTTGTTGTTGTTGTTTATTTGACGTTGTTGTTGTTATGGTTGTTGTTTATTTGACGTTGTTGTTGTTACTTATTTGACGTTGTTGTTATTATTGTTGTTTATTTGACGTTGTTATTGCTGTTGTTTATTTGACGTTGTTGTTGTTGTTGTTATTTATTTGACGTTGTTGTTGTTGTTGTTTATTTGACGTTGTTGTTATTGTTGTTGGTGTTGTTGTTTAATTGACGTTGTTGTTGTTGTTGTTGTTGTTTATTTGACGTTGTTTATGTTGTTGTTGTTGTTTATTTGACGTTGTTTATGTTGTTGACGTTGTTGTTGTTGTTGTTGTTATTGTTGTTGTTGTTGTTGTTTATTTGACGTTGTTGTTGTTGTTTATTTGACGTTGTTGTTGTTATTTGACGTTGTTGTTTATGTTGTATTCGTTGTTGTTGTTGTTGTTGTTGTTTATTTGACGTTATTGTTGTTGTTTATTTGACGTTGTTATTGTTGTTGTTGTTTATTTGACGTTGTTGCAGTTGTTGACGTTGTTGTTGTTGTTTATTTGACGTTGTTGTTGTTGTTGTTTATTTGACGTTGTTAATGTTGTTGACATTGTTGTTGTTGTTTTTGTTATTTATTTGACGTTGTTGTTGTTGTTATTGTTGGTGTTGGTGTTGTTGTTGTTTATTTGACTTTGTTGTTGTTGTTTATTTGACGTTGTTGTTGTTTTTGACGTTGTTGTTGTTGTTGTTTATTTGACGGTGTTGTTGTTGTTGTTATTTATTTGACATTGTTGTTGTTGTTGTTGTTGTTGACGTTGTTGTTGTTGTTGTTTATTTGACGTTGTTGTTGTTGTTCTTGTTGTTTATTAGACGCTGTTGTTGTTGTTTATTTGACGTTGTTGTTGTTTATTTAACGTTGTTGTTGTTGACGTTGTTGTTGTTATTGTTTATTTGATGTTGTTGTTATTGTTGTTTATTTGACGTAGTTGTTATTGTTGACGTTGTTGTCGTTGTTGTTTATTTTTCGTTTTTGTTGTTGTTGATGTTGTTGTTTTTGTTGTTGTTTATTTGACGTTGTTGTTGTTGTTGTTGTTTTTTTGACGTTGTTATTGTTGTTTATTTGACGTTGTTGTTGTTGTTGTTATTGTTTATTTAACGTTATTGTTGTTGTTGTTGTTTATTTGACGTTGTTGTTGTTGTTGACGTTGTTGTTGTTGTTGTTGTTTATTTGACGTTGTTGTTGTTGTTGTTGTCTATTTGACGTTGTTAATGTTGTTGCTATTGTTTATTTCACGTTGTTGTTGTTATTATTGTTGTTGTTGTTGTTATTGTTTATTTGACGTTGTTGTTGTTATTATTGTTGTTGTTGTTGTTATTGTTTATTTGACGTTGTTGTTGTTGTTTTGTTTATTTGACGTTGTTGTTGTTGTTGTTGTTGTTTATTTGACGTTGTTGTTGTTATTGTTTATTTGACGTTGTTAATGTTGTTGACATTGTTGTTGTTTTTGTTGTTTATTTGACGTTGTTGTTGTTGTTGTTATTGTTGGTGTTGTTGTTGTTGTTGTTTATTTGACGTTGTTGTTGTTGTTTATTTGACGTTGTTATTGTTGTTGTTCTTGTTGTTTACTTGACGTTGTTGTTGTTGTTGACGTTGTTGTTGTTGTTGTTTATTTGACTTTTTTAATGTTGTTGACATTGTTGTTGTTGTTTTTGTTGTTTATTTGACGTTGTTGTTGTTGTTGTTATTGTTGGTGTTGTTGGTGTTGTTGTTGTTGTTATTGTTGGTGTTGTTGTTGTTGTTTATTTGACGTTGTTGTTGTTGTTTATTTGACGTTGTTATTGTTGTTGTTCTTGTTGTTTACTTGACGTTGTTGTTGTTGTTGTTATTGTTGGTGTTTTTGTTGTTGTTTATTTGACGTTGTTGTTGTTGTTGTTGTTTATTTGACGTTGTTATTGTTGTTGTTCTTGTTATTTACTTGACGTTGTTGTTGTTGTTGTTGACGTTGTTGTTGTTGTTGTTTATTTGACGTTGTTGTTGTTGTTGTTTATTTGACTTTTTTAATGTTGTTGACATTGTTGTTGTTGTTTTTGTTGTTTATTTGACGTTGTTGTTGTTGTTGTTATTGTTGGTGTTGTTGGTGTTGTTGTTGTTTATTTGACGTTGTTGTTGTTGTTTATTTGACGTTGTTGTTGTTAACGTTGTTGTTGTTGTTTATTTGACCTAGTTGTTGTTGTTGACGTTGTTGTTGTTGTTGTTGTTTATTTGACGTTTTTGTTGTTGTTGATGTTGTTGTTGTTTTTGTTGTGGTTTATTTGACGTTGTTGTTGTTGTTGTTGTTGTTTGTTTGACGTTTTTATTGTTGTTTATTTGACGTTGTTTTTGTTATTTGGCGTTGTTGTTGTTGTTGTATTTGTTGTTGTTCTTGCTGCTTATTTGATGTTGTTGTTATTGTTGTTGTTTATTTGACGTTGTTGTTGTTGTTTATTTGACGTTGTTGTTGTTATTGTTTATTTGACGTTGTTGTTGTTGTTGTTGTTTATTTGACGTTGTTGTTGTTGTTGTTTATTTGACGTTCTTAATGTTGTCGACGTTGTTGTTGTTGTTGTTTATTTCACGTTGTTGTTGTTGTTGTTATTGTTGTTGTTGTTGTTGTTGTTGTTGTTGTTGTTTATTTGACATTGTCATTGTTGTATTTGTTGATGTTGTTGTTGTTGTTTATTTGACGTTGTTGTTGTTTATTTGACGTTATTGTTGTTGTTTATTTGACGTTGTTATTGTTGTTGTTGTTGTTGTTTATTTGACGTTGTTGTTGTTGTTGTTTATTTGACTTTTTTAAAATTGTTGACATTGTTGTTGTTCTTTTTGTTATTTATTTGATGTTGTTGTTGTTGTCGTTGTTATTGTTGGTGTTGTTGGTGTTGTTGTTGTTTATTTGACGTTGTTGTTGTTGTTTATTTGACGTTGTTGTTGTTGTTGACGTTGTTGTTGTTGTTTATTTGACGTAGTTATTGTTGTTGACATAGTTGTTGTTGTTGTTGTTTTTTATTTGACGTTTTTGTTGTTGTTGATGTTGTTGTTGTTTTTTTTATGGTTTATTTGACGTTGTTGTTGTTGTTGTTTGTTTGACGTTGTTATTGTTGTTTATTTGACGTTGTTTTTGTTATTTGGCGTTGTTGTTGTTGTTGTTGTTGTATTTGTTGTTGTTGTTGTTATTTATTTGTTGTTGTTGTTATTGTTGTTGTTTATTTGACGTTGTTGTTGTTATTGTTTATTTAACGTTGTTGTTGTTGTTTATTTGACGTTGTTGTTGTTATGGTTGTTGTTTATTTGACGTTGTTGTTGTTACTTATTTGACGTTGTTGTTATTATTGTTGTTTATTTGACGTTGTTATTGCTGTTGTTTATTTGACGTTGCTGTTGTTGTTGTTATTTATTTGACGTTGTTGTTGTTGTTGTTGTTGTTGTTGTTTATTTGACGTTGTTGTTATTGTTGTTGGTGTTGTTGTTTATTTGACGTTGTTGTTGTTGTTGTTGTTGTTGTTGTTGTTTATTTGACGTTGTTTATGTTGTTGTTGTTGTTTATTTGACGTTGTTTATGTTGTTGACGTTGTTGTTGTTGTTGTTATTGTTGTTGTTGTTGTTTATTTGACGTTGTTGTTGTTGTTTATTTGACGTTGTTGTTGTTATTTGACGTTGTTGTTTATGTTATATTCGTTGTTGTTGTTGTTGTTTATTTGACGTTATTGTTGTTGTTTATTTGACGTTGTTATTGTTGTTGTTGTTGTTTATTTGACGTTGTTGTTGTTGTTGTTTATTTGACGTTGTTAATGTTGTTGACATTGTTGTTGTTGTTTTTGTTATTTATTTGACGTTGTTGTTGTTGTTGTTATTGTTGGTGTTGGTGTTGTTGTTGTTTATTTGACTTTGTTGTTGTTGTTTATTTGACGTTGTTGTTGTTTTTGACGTTGTTGTTGTTGTTGTTTATTTGACGGTGTTGTTGTTGTTGTTATTTATTTGACATTGTTGTTGTTGTTGTTGACGTTGTTGTTGTTGTTGTTTATTTGACGTTGTTGTTGTTATTGTTTATTTGATGTTGTTGTTGTTGTTGTTTATTTGACGTTGTTGTTGTTGTTTATTTGACGTTGTTGTTGTTTATTTAACGTTGTTGTTGTTGACGTTGTTGTTGTTGTTATTGTTTATTTGATGTTGTTGTTGTTGTTGTTTATTTGACGTAGTTGTTGTTGTTGACGTTGTTGTTATTGTTTATTTTTCGTTTTTGTTGTTGTTGATGTTGTTGTTTTTGTTGTTGTTTATTTGACGTTGTTGTTGTTGTTGTTTATTTGACGTTGTTATTGTTGTTTATTTGACGTTGTTGTTGTTGTTGCTGTTTATTTGACGTTGTTGTTGTTGTTGTTGACGTTGTTGTTGTTGTTGTTGTTTATTTGACGTTGTTGTTGTTGTTGTCTATTTGACGTTGTTAATGTTGTTGCTGTTGTTTATTTCACGTTGTTGTTGTTATTATTGTTGTTGTTGTTGTTGTTATTGTTTATTTGACATTGTTGTTGTTGTTTATTTGACGTTGTTGTTGTTGTTGTTTATTTGACGCTGTTGTTGTTGTTGTTGTTTATTTGTCGTTGTTAATGTTGTTGACATTGTTGTTGTTGTTTTTGTTGTTTATTTGACGTTGTTGTTGTTGTTGTTGTTGTTGTTGTTATTATTGGTGTTGTTGTTGTTGTTTATTTGACATTGTTGTTGTTGTCTATTTGACGTTGTTATTGTTGTTGTTCTTGTTGTTTACTTGACGTTGTTGTTGTTGTTGTTGACGTTGTTGTTGTTGTTGTTTATTTGACGTTGTTGTTGTTGTTGTTGTTTATTTGACTTTTTTAATGTTGTTGACATTGTTGTTGTTGTTTTTGTTGTTTATTTGACGTTGTTGTTGTTGCTGTTATTGTTGGTGTTGTTGGTGTTGTTGTTGTTTATTTGACGTTGTTGTTGTTGTTTATTTGACGTTGTTGTTGTTGACGTTGTTGTTGTTGTTTATTTGACGTAGTTGTTGTTGTTGACGTTGTTGTTGTTGTTGTTTATTTGACGTTTTGTTGTTGTTGATGTTGTTGTTGTTTTTGTTGTGGTTTATTTGACGTTGTTGTTGTTGTTGTTGTTGTTGTTTGTTTGACGTTTTTATTGTTGTTTATTTGACGTTGTTTTTGTTATTTGGCGTTGTTGTTGTTGTTGTTGTATTTGTTGTTGTTCTTGTTGCTTATTTGATGTTGTTGTTATTGTTGTTGTTTATTTGACGTTGTTGTTGTTGTTTATTTGACGTTGTTGTTGTTATTGTTTATTTGACGTTGTTGTTGTTGTTTATTTGACGTTGTTGTTGTTGTTGTTGTTTATTTGACGTTCTTAATGTTGTCGACGTTGTTGTTGCTGTTGTTTATTTCACGTTGTTGTTGTTGTTGTTATTGTTGTTGCTGTTGTTGTTGTTGTTGTTTATTTGACATTGTCATTGTTGTATTTGTTGTTGTTGTTGTTTATTTGACGTTGTTGTTGTTGTTTATTTGACGTTATTGTTGTTGTTTATTTGACGTTGTTATTGTTGTTGTTGTTGTTGTTGTTTATTTGACGTTGTTGTTGTTGTTGTTTATTTGACGTTATTGTTGTTGTTTATTTGACGTTGTTATTGTTGTTGTTGTTGTTGTTGTTTATTTGACGTTGTTGTTGTTTTTGTTTATTTGACTTTTTTAATGTTGTTGACATTGTTGTTGTTCTTTTTGTTGTTTATTTGACGTTGTTGTTGTTGTTGTTGTTGTTGTTATTGTTGGTGTTGTTGGTGTTGTTGTTTTTTATTTGACGTTGTTGTTGTTGTTTATTTGACGTTGTTGTTGTTGTTGACGTTGTTGTTGTTGTTTATTTGACGTAGTTGTTGTTGTTGACGTAGTTTTTGTTGTTGTTGTTTTTTATTTGACGTTTTTGTTGTTGTTGATGTTGTTGTTGTTTTTGTTGTGGTTTATTTGACGTTGTTGTTGTTGTTGTTGTTTGTTTGACGTTGTTATTGTTGTTTATTTGATGTTGTTTTTATTATTTGGCGTTGTTGTTGTTGTTGTTGTATTTGTTGTTGTTGTTGTTGTTGTTTATTTGTTGTTGTTGTTATTGTTGTTGTTTATTTGACGTTGTTGTTGTTGTTTATTTGACGTTGTTGTTGTTATTGTTTATTTAACGTTGTTGTTGTTGTTTATTTGATATTGTTGTTGTTATTGTTGTTGTTTATTTGACGTTGTTGTTGTTACTTATTTGACGTTGTTGTTATTGTTGTTTATTTGACGTTGTAATTGCTGTTGTTTATTTGACGTTGTTGTTGTTGTTGTTATTTATTTGACGTTGTTGTTGTTGTTGTTGTTTATTTGACGTTGTTGTTGTTGTTGGTGTTGTTGTTTATTTGACGTTGTTGTTATTGTTATTGTTGTTGTTTATTTGACGTTGTTTATGTTGTTGTTGTTGTTTATTTGACGTTGTTTATGTTGTTGACGTTGTTGTTGTTGTTGTTGTTATTGTTGTTGTTGTTGTTTATTTGACGTTGTTGTTGTTGTTTATTTGACGTTGTTGTTGTTATTTGACGTTGTTGTTTATGTTGTATTCGTTGTTGTTGTTGTTGTTGTTTATTTGACGTTATTGTTGTTGTTTATTTGACGTTGTTATTGTTGTTGTTGTTTATTTGACGTTGTTGCAGTTGTTGACGTTGTTGTTGTTGTTTATTTGACGTTGTTGTTGTTGTTGTTTATTTGACGTTGTTAATGTTGTTGACATTGTTGTTGTTGTTTTTGTTATTTATTTGACGTTGTTGTTGTTGTTATTGTTGGTGTTGGTGTTGTTGTTGTTTATTTGACTTTGTTGTTGTTGTTTATTTGACGTTGTTGTTGTTTTTGACGTTGTTGTTGTTGTTGTTTATTTGACGGTGTTGTTGTTGTTGTTATTTATTTGACATTGTTGTTGTTGTTGTTGTTGTTGACGTTGTTGTTGTTGTTGTTTATTTGACGTTGTTGTTGTTGTTGTTGTTTATTAGACGCTGTTGTTGTTGTTTATTTGACGTTGTTGTTGTTTATTTAACGTTGTTGTTGTTGACGTTGTTGTTGTTGTTATTGTTTATATAATGTTGTTGTTATTGTTGTTTATTTGACGTAGTTGTTATTGTTGACGTTGTTGTTGTTGTTGTTTATTTTTCGTTTTTGTTGTTGTTGATGTTGTTGTTTTTGTTGTTGTTTATTTGACGTTGTTGTTGTTGTTGTTGTTGTTTATTTGACGTTGTTATTGTTGTTTATTTGACGTTGTTGTTGTTGTTGTTGCTTATTTGACGTTGTTGTTGTTGTTGTTGTTTATTTGACGTTGTTGTTGTTGTTATTGTTTATTTGACGTTATTGTTGTTGTTGTTGTTTATTTGACGTTGTTGTTGTTGTTGACGTTGTTGTTGTTGTTGTTGTTTATTTGACGTTGTTGTTGTTGTTGTTGTCTATTTGACGTTGTTAATGTTGTTGCTATTGTTTATTTCACGTTGTTGTTGTTATTATTGTTGTTGTTGTTGTTGTTCTTGTTGCTTATTTGATGTTGTTGTTATTGTTGTTGTTTATTTGACGTTGTTGTTGTTGTTTATTTGACGTTGTTGTTGTTATTGTTTATTTGACGTTGTTGTTGTTGTTTATTTGACGTTGTTGTTGTTGTTGTTGTTTATTTGACGTTCTTAATGTTGTCGACGTTGTTGTTGCTGTTGTTTATTTCACGTTGTTGTTGTTGTTGTTATTGTTGTTGCTGTTGTTGTTGTTTATTTGACATTGTCATTGTTGTATTTGTTGTTGTTGTTGTTGTTTATTTGACGTTGTTGTTGTTGTTTATTTGACGTTATTGTTGTTGTTTATTTGACGTTGTTATTGTTGTTGTTGTTGTTGTTGTTTATTTGACGTTGTTGTTGTTGTTGTTTATTTGACTTTTTTAAAGTTGTTGACATTGTTGTTGTTCTTTTTGTTGTTTATTTGACGTTGTTGTTGTTGTTGTTGTTGTTGTTGTTGTTGTTGTTGTTATTGTTGGTGTTTTTGGTGTTGTTGTTGTTTATTTGACGTTGTTGTTGTTGTTTATTTGACGTTGTTGTTGTTGTTGACGTTGTTGTTGTTGTTTATTTGACGTAGTTGTTGTTGTTGACGTAGTTTTTGTTGTTGTTGTTTTTTATTTGACGTTTTTGTTGTTGTTGATGTTGTTGTTGTTTTTGTTGTGGTTTATTTGACGTTGTTGTTGTTGTTGTTGTTTGTTTGACGTTGTTATTGTTGTTTATTTGACGTTGTTTTTATTATTTGGCGTTGTTGTTGTTGATGTTGTTTATTTGACATTGTCATTGTTGTATTTGTTGATGTTGTTGTTGTTGTTTATTTGACGTTGTTGTTGTTTATTTGACGTTATTGTTGTTGTTTATTTGACGTTGTTATTGTTGTTGTTGTTGTTGTTTATTTGACGTTGTTGTTGTTGTTGTTTATTTGACTTTTTTAAAATTGTTGACATTGTTGTTGTTCTTTTTGTTGTTTATTTGATGTCGTTGTTGTTGTTGTTGTTGTTGTTATTGTTGGTGTTGTTGGTGTTGTTGTTGTTTATTTGACGTTGTTGTTGTTGTTTATTTGACGTTGTTGTTGTTGTTGACGTTGTTGTTGTTGTTTATTTGACGTAATTATTGTTGTTGACATAGTTGTTGTTGTTGTTGTTTTTTATTTGACGTTTTTGTTGTTGTTGATGTTGTTGTTGTTTTTTTTATGGTTTATTTGACGTTGTTGTTGTTGTTGTTTGTTTGACGTTGTTATTGTTGTTTATTTGACGTTGTTTTTGTTATTTGGCGTTGTTGTTGTTGTTGTTGTATTTGTTGTTGTTGTTGTTATTTATTTGTTGTTGTTGTTATTGTTGTTGTTTATTTGACGTTGTTGTTGTTATTGTTTATTTAACGTTGTTGTTGTTGTTTATTTGACGTTGTTGTTGTTATGGTTGTTGTTTATTTGACGTTGTTGTTGTTACTTATTTGACGTTGTTGTTATTATTGTTGTTTATTTGACGTTGTTATTGCTGTTGTTTATTTGACGTTGCTGTTGTTGTTGTTATTTATTTGACGTTGTTGTTGTTGTTGTTGTTTACTTGACGTTGTTGTTATTGTTGTTGGTGTTGTTGTTTATTTGACGTTGTTGTTGTTGTTGTTGTTGTTGTTTATTTGACGTTGTTTATGTTGTTGTTGTTGTTTATTTGACGTTGTTTATGTTGTTGACGTTGTTGTTGTTGTTGTTGTTATTGTTGTTGTTGTTGTTTATTTGACGTTGTTGTTGTTGTTTATTTGACGTTGTTGTTGTTATTTGACGTTGTTGTTTATGTTATATTCGTTGTTGTTGTTGTTGTTTATTTGACGTTATTGTTGTTGTTTATTTGACGTTGTTATTGTTGTTGTTGTTGTTTATTTGACGTTGTTGTTGTTGTTGTTTATTTGACGTTGTTAATGTTGTTGACATTGTTGTTGTTGTTTTTGTTATTTATTTGACGTTGTTGTTGTTGTTGGATTTATTGTTGGTGTTGGTGTTGTTGTTGTTTATTTGACTTTGTTGTTGTTGTTTATTTGACGTTGTTGTTGTTTTTGACGTTGTTGTTGTTGTTGTTTATTTGACGGTGTTGTTGTTGTTGTTATTTATTTGACATTATTGTTGTTGTTGTTGACGTTGTTGTTGTTGTTGTTTATTTGACGTTGTTGTTGTTATTGTTTATTTGACGTTGTTGTTGTTGTTGTTGTTTATTTGACGCTGTTGTTGTTGTTTATTTGACGTTGTTGTTGTTTATTTAACATTGTTGTTGTTGACGTTGTTGTTGTTGTTATTGTTTATTTGATGTTGTTGTTGTTGTTGTTGTTTATTTGACGTAGTTGTTGTTGTTGACGTTGTTGTTGTTGTTTATTTTTCGTTTTTGTTGTTGTTGATGTTGTTGTTTTTGTTGTTGTTTATTTGACGTTGTTGTTGTTGTTGTTGTTTATTTGATGTTGTTATTGTTGTTTATTTGACGTTGTTGTTGTTGTTGCTTATTTGACGTTGTTGTTGTTGTTGTTTATTTGACGTTGTTGTTGTTGTTTATTTGACGTTATTGTTGTTGTTGTTGTTTATTTGACGTTGTTGTTGTTGTTGACGTTGTTGTTGTTGTTGTTTATTTGACGTTGTTGTTGTTGTTGTCTATTTGACGTTGTTAATGTTGTTGCTGTTGTTTATTTCACGTTGTTGTTGTTATTATTGTTGTTGTTGTTGTTGTTTATTTGACGTTGTTATTGTTGTTGTTGTTGTTGTTTATTTGACGTTGTTGTTGTTGTCTATTTGACTTTTTTAATGTTGTTGACATTGTTGTTGTTCTTTTTGTTGTTTATTTGACGTTGTTGTTGTTGTTGTTATTATTGTTGGTGTTGTTGGTGTTGTTGTTGTTTATTTGACGTTGTTGTTGTTGTTGACGTTGTTGTTGTTGTTTATTTGACGTAGTTGTTGTTGTTGACGTAGTTGTTGTTGTTGTTGTTTTTTATTTGACGTTTTTGTTGTTGTTGATGTTGTTGTTATTTTTGTTGTGGTTTATTTGACGTTGTTGTTGTTGTTGTTGTTGTTGTTTGTTTGACGTTGTTATTGTTGTTTATTTGACGTTGTTTTTGTTATTTGGCGTTGTTGTTGTTGTTGTTTTATTTGTTGTTGTTGTTGTTGTTGTTTATTTGCTGTTGTTGTTATTGTTGTTGTTTATTTGACGTTGTTGTTGTTGTTTATTTGACGTTGTTGTTGTTATTGTTTATTTAACGTTGTTGTTGTTGTTTATTTGACGTTGTTGTTGTTGTTGACGTTGTTGTTGTTGTTGTTGTTGTTTATTTGATGTCGTTATTGTTGTTGTTGTTTATTTGACGTTGTTGTTGTTATTTATTTGACGTTATTGTTGTTGTTGTTGTTATTGTTTATTTGACATTATTGTTGTTGTTGTTTATTTGACGTTATTATTGTTGTTGTTTATTTGACGTTGTTGTTGTTATTGTTGTTGTTATTGTTGTTGTTTATTTGACGTTGTTGTTGTTACTTATTTGACGTTGTTGTTATTGTTGTTGTTTATTTGATGTTGTTATTTTTGTTGTTTATTTGACGTTGCTGTTGTTGTTGTTAT
>OX451740.1:460353596-460356096 GCA_948472305.1 Vicia faba
GTTGACGTTGTTGTTGTTGTTGTTGTTTATTTGACGTTTTTGTTGTTGTTGATGTTGTTGTTGTTTTTGTTGTGGTTTATTTGACGTTGTTGTTGTTGTTGTTTGTTTGACGTTTTTATTGTTGTTTATTTGACGTTGTTTTTGTTATTTGGCGTTGTTGTTGTTGATGTTGTATTTGTTGTTGTTCTTGTTGCTTATTTGATGTTGTTGTTATTGTTGTTGTTTATCTGACGTTGTTGTTGTTGTTTATTTGACGTTGTTGTTGTTATTGTTTATTTGACGTTGTTGTTGTTGTTGTTGTTTATTTGACGTTGTTGTTGTTGTTTATTTGACGTTCTTAATGTTGTCGACGTTGTTGTTGCTGTTGTTTATTTCACGTTGTTGTTGTTGTTGTTATTGTTGTTGTTGTTGTTGTTGTTTATTTGACGTAGTCATTGTTGTATTTGTTGTTGTTGTTGTTGTTGTTTATTTGACGTTGTTGTTATTGTTTATTTGACGTTATTGTTGTTGTTTATTTGACGTTGTTATTGTTGTTGTTGTTGTTGTTGTTGTTGTTTATTTGACGTTGTTATTGTTGTTGTTTATTTGACTTTTTTAATGTTGTTGACATTGTTGTTGTTCTTTTTGTTGTTTATTTGATGTTGTTGTTGTTGTTATTGTTGGTGTTGTTAGTGTTGTTGTTGTTTATTTGACGTTGTTGTTGTTTATTTGACGTTGTTGTTGTTGACGTTGTTGTTGTTGTTTATTTGACGTAGTTGTTGTTGTTGACGTTGTTGTTGTTGTTGTTGTTTATTTGACGTTTTTGTTGTTGTTGATGTTGTTGTTGTTTTTTTTATGGTTTATTTGACGTTGTTGTTGTTGTTGTTTGTTTGACGTTGTTATTGTTGTTTATTTGACGTTGTTTTTGTTATTTGGCGTTGTTGTTGTTGTTGTTGTTGTATTTGTTGTTGTTGTTGTTGTTTATTTGTTGTTGTTGTTATTGTTGTTGTTTATTTGACGTTGTTGTTGTTTATTTGACGTTGTTGTTGTTATTGTTTATTTAACGTTGTTGTTGTTGTTGTTTATTTGACGTTGTTGTTGTTATTGTTGTTGTTTATTTGACGTTGTTGTTGTTACTTATTTGACGTTGTTGTTATTATTGTTGTTTATTTGACGTTGTTATTGCTGTTGTTTATTTGACGTTGTTGTTGTTGTTGTTATTTATTTGACGTTGTTGTTGTTGTTGTTTATTTGACGTTGTTGTTGTTGTTGTTGGTGTTGTTGTTTATTTGACGTTGTTGTTGTTGTTGTTGTTGTTTATTTGACGTTGTTTATGTTGTTGTTGTTGTTGTTTATTTGACGTTGTTTATGTTGTTGACGTTGTTGTTGTTGTTGTTGTTGTTGTTGTTTATTTGACGTTGTTGTTGTTGTTTATTTGACGTTGTTGTTGTTATTTGACGTTGTTGTTTATGTTATATTCGTTGTTGTTGTTGTTTATTTGACGTTATTGTTGTTGTTTATTTGACGTTGTTATTGTTGTTGTTGTTGTTTATTTGACGTTGTTGCAGTTGTTGACGTTGTTGTTGTTGTTTATTTGACGTTGTTGTTGTTTATTTGACGTTGTTAATGTTGTTGACATTGTTGTTGTTGTTTTTGTTATTTATTTGACGTTGTTGTTGTTGTTGTTGTTGTTATTGTTGGTGTTGGTGTTGTTGTTGTTTATTTGACTTTGTTGTTATTGTTTATTTGACGTTGTTGTTGTTTTTGACGTTGTTGTTGTTGTTGTTTATTTGACGGTGTTGTTGTTGTTGTTATTTATTTGACATTGTTGTTGTTGTTGTTGTTGACGTTGTTGTTGTTGTTGTTGTTTATTTGACGTTGTTGTTGTTATTGTTTATTTGATGTTGTTGTTGTTGTTGTTTATTTGACGCTGTTGTTGTTGTTTATTTGACGTTGTTGTTGTTTATTTAACGTTGTTGTTGTTGACGTTGTTGTTGTTGTTATTAATTATTTGATGTTGTTGTTGTTGTTTATTTGACGTAGTTGTTGTTGTTGACGTTGTTGTTGTTGTTGTTTATTTTTCGTTTTTGTTGTTGTTGATGTTGTTGTTTTTGTTGTTGTTTATTTGACGTTGTTGTTGTTGTTGTTTATTTGACGTTGTTATTGTTGTTTATTTGACGTTGTTGTTGTTGTTGCTTATTTGACGTTGTTGTTGTTGTTGTTATTTATTTGACGTTGTTGTTGTTGTTTATTTGACGTTATTGTTGTTGTTGACGTTGTTGTTGTTGTTGTTGTTTATTTGACGTTGTTGTTGTTGTCTATTTGACGTTGTTAATGTTGTTGTTGTTGTTTATTTGACGTTGTTGTTGTTATTATTGTTGTTGTTGTTGTTGTTATTGTTTATTTGACGTTGTTGTTGTTGTTGTTATTTATTTGACGTTGTTGTTGTTGTTGTTGTTTATTTGACGCTGTTGTTGTTGTTGTTTATTTGTCGTTGTTAATGTTGTTGACATTGTTGTTG
>OX451740.1:460363596-460368596 GCA_948472305.1 Vicia faba
TTGTTGTTGTTGTTGTTTATTTGACGTTGTTTTTGTTGTGTATTTGACGTTGTTGTTGTTGTTGTTGCTTATTTGACGTTGTTGTTGTTGTTGTTGTTTATTTGACGTTGTTGTTGTTGTTGTTGTTGTTTATTTGACGTTATTGTTGTTGTTGTTGTTTATTTGACGTTGTTGTTGTTGTTATTGTTTATTTAACGTTGTTGTTGTTGTTGTTGTCTATTTCACGTTGTTAATGTTGTTGATGTTGTTTATTTCACGTTGTTGTTGTTATTATTATTGTTGTTGTTGTTGTTATTGTTTATTTGACGTTGTTGTTGTTGTTGTTATTTATTTGACAATGTTGTTGTTGTTGTTTATTTGACGCTGTTGTTGTTGTTGTTTATTTGACGTTGTTAATGTTGTTGACATTGTTGTTGACATTGTTGTTGTTATTTTTGTTGTTTATTTGACGTTGTTGTTGTTGTTGTTGTTATTGTTGGTGTTGTTGTTGTTGTTTATCTGACGTTGTTGTTGTTGTTTATTTGACGTTGTTATTGTTGTTGTTCTTGTTGTTTAATTGACGTTGTTGTTGTTGTTGTTGTTGACGTTGTTGTTGTTGTTGTTTATTTGACGTTGTTGTTGTTGTTGTTTATTTGACTTTTTTAATGTTGTTGACATTGTTGTTGTTGTTTTTGTTGTTTATTTGACGTTGTTGTTGTTGTTGTTATTGTTGGTGTTTTTGGTGTTATTGTTGTTTATTTGACGTTGTTGTTGTTGTTTATTTGACGTTGTTGTTGTTGACGTTGTTGTTGTTGTTTATTTGACGTAGTTGTTGTTGTTGACGTTGTTGTTGTTGTTGTTGTTTATTTGACGTTTTTGTTGTTGTTGATGTTGTTGTTGTTTTTGTTGTGGTTTATTTGACGTTGTTGTTGTTGTTGTTTGTTTGACGTTTTTATTGTTGTTTATTTGACGTTGTTTTTGTTATTTGGCGTTGTTGTTGTTGATGTTGTATTTGTTGTTGTTCTTGTTGCTTATTTGATGTTGTTGTTATTGTTGTTGTTTATCTGACGTTGTTGTTGTTGTTTATTTGACGTTGTTGTTGTTATTGTTTATTTGACGTTGTTGTTGTTGTTGTTGTTTATTTGACGTTGTTGTTGTTTATTTGACGTTCTTAATGTTGTCGACGTTGTTGTTGCTGTTGTTTATTTCACGTTGTTGTTGTTGTTGTTGTTATTGTTGTTGTTGTTGTTGTTGTTTATTTGACGTAGTCATTGTTGTATTTGTTGTTGTTGTTGTTGTTGTTTATTTGACGTTGTTGTTGTTGTTTATTTGACGTTATTGTTGTTGTTTATTTGACGTTGTTATTGTTGTTGTTGTTGTTGTTGTTTATTTGACGTTGTTATTGTTGTTTTTTATTTGACTTTTTTAATGTTGTTGACATTGTTGTTGTTCTTTTTGTTGTTTATTTGATGTTGTTGTTGTTGTTATTGTTGGTGTTGTTAGTGTTGTTGTTGTTTATTTGACGTTGTTGTTGTTTATTTGACGTTGTTGTTGTTGTTGACGTTGTTGTTGTTGTTTATTTGACGTAGTTGTTGTTGTTGATGTTGTTGTTGTTGTTGTTGTTTATTTGACGTTTTTGTTGTTGTTGATGTTGTTGTTGTTTTTTTTATGGTTTATTTGACGTTGTTGTTGTTGTTGTTGTTTGTTTGACGTTGTTATTGTTGTTTATTTGACGTTGTTTTTGTTATTTGGCGTTGTTGTTGTTGTTGTTGTTGTATTTGTTGTTGTTGTTGTTGTTTATTTGTTGTTGTTGTTATTGTTGTTGTTTATTTGACGTTGTTGTTGTTTATTTGACGTTGTTGTTGTTATTGTTTATTTAACGTTGTTGTTGTTGTTTATTTGACGTTGTTGTTGTTATTGTTGTTGTTTATTTGACGTTGTTGTTGTTACTTATTTGACGTTGTTGTTATTATTGTTGTTTATTTGACGTTGTTATTGCTGTTGTTTATTTGACGTTGTTGTTGTTGTTATTTATTTGACGTTGTTGTTGTTGTTGTTTATTTGACGTTGTTGTTGTTGTTGGTGTTGTTGTTTATTTGACGTTGTTGTTGTTGTTGTTGTTTATTTGACGTTGTTTATGTTGTTGTTGTTGTTGTTTATTTGACGTTGTTTATGTTGTTGACGTTGTTGTTGTTGTTGTTGTTGTTGTTGTTGTTTATTTGACGTTGTTGTTGTTGTTTATTTGACGTTGTTGTTGTTATTTGACGTTGTTGTTTATGTTATATTCGTTGTTGTTGTTGTTGTTTATTTGACGTTATTGTTGTTGTTTATTTGACGTTGTTATTGTTGTTGTTGTTGTTTATTTGACATTGTTGCAGTTGTTGACGTTGTTGTTGTTGTTTATTTGACGTTGTTGTTGTTTATTTGACGTTGTTAATGTTGTTGACATTGTTGTTGTTGTTTTTGTTATTTATTTGACGTTGTTGTTGTTGTTGTTGTTATTGTTGGTGTTGGTGTTGTTGTTGTTTATTTGACTTTGTTGTTGTTGTTTATTTGACGTTGTTGTTGTTTTTGATGTTGTTGTTGTTGTTTATTTGACGTTGTTGTTGTTGTTGTTATTTATTTGACATTGTTGTTGTTGTTGTTGTTGACGTTGTTGTTATTGTTGTTTATTTGACGTTGTTGTTGTTATTGTTTATTTGATGTTGTTGTTGTTGTTGTTTATTTGACGCTGTTGTTGTTGTTTATTTGACGTTGTTGTTGTTTATTTAACGTTGTTGTTGTTGACGTTGTTGTTGTTGTTATTGTTTATTTGATGTTGTTGTTGTTGTTTATTTGACGTAGTTATTGTTGTTGACGTTGTTGTTGTTGTTGTTGTTTATTTTTCGTTTTTGTTGTTGTTGATGTTGTTGTTTTTGTTGTTGTTTATTTGATGTTGTTGTTGTTGTTGTTGTTGTTTATTTGACGTTGTTATTGTTGTTTATTTGACGTTGTTGTTGTTGTTGCTTATTTGACATTGTTGTTGTTGTTGTTATTTATTTGACGTTGTTGTTGTTGTTTATTTGACGTTATTGTTGTTGTTGACGTTGTTGTTGTTGTTGTTGTTTATTTGACGTTGTTGTTGTTGTCTATTTGACGTTGTTAATGTTGTTGCTGTTGTTTATTTGACGTTGTTGTTATTATTGTTGTTGTTGTTGTTATTGTTTATTTGACGTTGTTGTTGTTGTTGTTGTTATTTATTTGACGTTGTTGTTGTTGTTGTTGTTTATTTGACGCTGTTGTTGTTGTTGTTTATTTGTCGTTGTTAATGTTGTTGACATTGTTGTTGTTGTTTTTGGTGTTTATTTGACGTTGTTGTTGTTGTTGTTGTTATTGTTGGTGTTGTTGTTGTTGTTTATTTGACGTTGTTGTTGTTGTCTATTTGACGTTGTTATTGTTGTTGTTCTTGTTGTTTACTTGACGTTGTTGTTGTTGTTGTTGACGTTGTTATTGTTGTTGTTTATTTGACGTTGTTATTGTTGTTATTTATTTGACTTTTTTAATGTTGTTGACATTGTTGTTGTTGTTTTTGTTGTTTATTTGACGTTGTTGTTGTTGTTGTTATTGTTGGTGTTGTTGGTGTTGTTGTTGTTTATTTGACGTTGTTGTTGTTGTTTTTTTGACGTAGTTGTTGTTGTTGACGTTGTTGTTGTTGTTGTTTATTTGACGTTTTTGTTGTTGTTGATGTTGTTGTTGTTTTTGTTGTGGTTTATTTGACGTTGTTGTTGTTGTTGTTGTTTGTTTGACGTTTTTATTGTTGTTTATTTGACGTTGTTTTTGTTATTTGGCGTTGTTGTTGTTGTTGTTGTTGTTGTATTTGTTGTTGTTCTTGTTGCTTATTTGATGTTGTTGTTATTGTTGTTGTTTGTTTTACGTTGTTGTTGTTGTTGTTTATTTGACGTTGTTGTTGTTATTGTTTATTTGACGTTGTTGTTGTTGTTTATTTGACGTTGTTGTTGTTGTTGTTTATTTGACGTTGTTGTTGTTGTGGACGTTGTTGTTGTTGTTTATTTGACGTAGTTGTTGTTGTTGACGTAGTTGTTGTTGTTGTTGTTGTTTTTTATTTGACGTTTTTGTTGTTGTTGATGTTGTTGTTGTTTTTGTTGTGGTTTATTTGACGTTGTTGTTGTTGTTGTTTGTTTGACGTTGTTATTGTTGTTTATTTGACGTTGTTTTTGTTATTTGGCGTTGTTGTTGTTGTTGTTGTTGTATTTGTTGTTGTTGTTGTTTATTTGTTGTTGTTGTTATTGTTGTTGTTTATTTGACGTTGTTGTTGTTGTTTATTTGACGTTGTTGTTGTTATTGTTTATTTAACGTTGTTGTTGTTGTTTATTTGACGTTGTTGTTGTTATTGTTGTTGTTTATTTGACGTTGTTGTTGTTATTGTTTATTTAACGTTGTTGTTGTTTATTTGACGTTGTTGTTGTTATTGTTGTTGTTTATTTGACGTTGTTGTTGTTACTTATTTGACGTTGTAGTTATTGTTGTTGTTTATTTGACGTTGTAATTGCTGTTGTTTATTTGACGTTGCTGTTGTTGTTGTTATTTATTTGACGTTGTTGTTGTTGTTGTTTATTTGACGTTGTTGTTGTTGTTGGTGGTGTTGTTGTTTATTTGACGTTGTTTATGTTGTTGTTGTTGTTTATTTGACGTTGTTTATGTTGTTGACGTTGTTGTTGTTGTTGTTGTTGTTATTGTTGTTGTTATTGTTTATTTGACGTTGTTGTTGTTGTTTATTTGACGTTGTTGTTGTTATTTGACGTTGTTGTTTACGTTGTATTCGTTGTTGTTGTTGTTGTTTATTTGACGTTATTGTTGTTGTTTATTTGACGTTGTTATTGTTGTTGTTGTTGTTTATTTGACGTTGTTATTGTTGTTGTTGTTGTTTATTTGACGTTGTTGCAGTTGTTGTCGTTGTTGTTGTTGTTGTTTATTTGACGTTGTTGTTGTTGTTGTTTATTTGACGTTGTTAATGTTGTTGA
>OX451740.1:460373596-460388596 GCA_948472305.1 Vicia faba
TGTTGTTTATTTGACGTTTTTGTTGTTGTTGATGTTGTTGTTGTTTTTGTTGTGGTTTATTTGACGTTGTTGTTGTTGTTGTTGTTGTTGTTTGTTTGACGTTTTTATTGTTGTTTATTTGACGTTGTTTTTGTTATTTGGCGTTGTTGTTGTTGTTGTTGTATTTGTTGTTGTTGTTGTTGCTTATTTGATGTTGTTGTTATTGTTGTTGTTTATTTTACGTTGTTGTTGTTGTTTATTTGACGTTGTTGTTGTTATTGTTTATTTGACGTTGTTGTTGTTGTTTATTTGATGTTGTTGTTGTTGTTGTTTATTTGACGTTCTTAATGTTGTCGACGTTGTTGTTGCTGTTGTTTATTTCACGTTGTTGTTGTTGTTATTGTCGTTGCTGTTGTTGTTGTTGTTTATTTGACATTGTCATTGTTGTATTTGTTGTTGTTGTTGTTGTTGTTTATTTGACATTGTTGTTGTTGTTTATTTGACGTTATTGTTGTTGTTTATTTCACGTTGTTATTGTTGTTGTTGTTGTTGTTTATTTGACGTTGTTGTTGTTGTTGTTTATTTGACTTTTTTAATGTTGTTGACATTGTTGTTGTTCTTTTTGTTGTTTATTTGACGTTGTTGTTGTTGTTGTTGTTATTGTTGGTGTTGTTGGTGTTGTTGTTGTTTATTTGACGTTGTTGTTGTTGTTTATTTGACGTTGTTGTTGTTGTGGACGTTGTTGTTGTTGTTTATTTGACGTAGTTGTTGTTGTTGACGTAGTTGTTGTTGTTGTTGTTGTTTTTTATTTGACGTTTTTGTTGTTGTTGATGTTGTTGTTGTTTTTGTTGTGGTTTATTTGACGTTGTTGTTGTTGTTGTTTGTTTGACGTTGTTATTGTTGTTTATTTGACGTTGTTTTTGTTATTTGGCGTTGTTGTTGTTGTTGTTGTTGTTGTTGTATTTGTTGTTGTTGTTGTTGTTTATTTGTTGTTGTTGTTATTGTCGTTGTTTATTTGACGTTGTTGTTGTTGTTTATTTGACGTTGTTGTTGTTATTGTTTATTTAACGTTGTTGTTGTTGTTTATTTGACGTTGTTGTTGTTATTGTTGTTGTTTATTTGACGTTGTTGTTGTTATTGTTTATTTAACGTTGTTGTTGTTGTTTATTTGACGTTGTTGTTGTTATTGTTGTTGTTTATTTGACGTTGTTGTTGTTACTTATTTGACGTTGTTGTTATTGTTGTTGTTTATTTGACGTTGTAATTGCTGTTGTTTATTTGACGTTGCTGTTGTTGTTGTTGTTATTTATTTGACGTTGTTGTTGTTGTTGTTGTTTATTTGACGTTGTTGTTGTTGTTGTTGTTGTTGGTGTTGTTGTTTATTTGACGTTGTTGTTGTTGTTGTTTATTTGACGTTGTTTATGTTGTTGTTGTTGTTTATTTGACGTTGTTTATGTTGTTGACGTTGTTGTTGTTGTTGTTGTTGTTATTGTTGTTGTTATTGTTTATTTGACGTTGTTGTTGTTGTTTATTTGACGTTGTTGTTGTTATTTGACGTTGTTGTTTATGTTGTATTCGTTGTTGTTGTTGTTGTTTATTTGACGTTATTGTTGTTGTTTATTTGACGTTGTTATTGTTGTTGTTGTTGTTTATTTGACGTTGTTGCAGTTGTTGACGTTGTTGTTGTTGTTGTTTATTTGACGTTGTATTTGTTGTTGTTTATTTGACGTTGTTAATGTTGTTGACATTGTTGTTGTTGTTTTTGTTATTTATTTGACGTTGTTGTTGTTGTTATTGTTGGTGTTGGTGTTGTTGTTGTTTATTTGACTTTGTTGTTGTTGTTTATTTGACGTTGTTGTTGTTTTTGACGTTGTTGTTGTTTATTTGACGGTGTTGTTGTTGTTGTTATTTATTTGACATTGTTGTTGTTGTTGTTGTTGTTGACGTTGTTGTTGTTGTTTATTTGACGTTGTTGTTGTTGTTGTTGTTTATTTGACGCTGTTGTTGTTGTTTATTTGACGTTGTTGTTGTTTATTTAACGTTGTTGTTGTTGACGTTGTTGTTGTTGTTATTGTTTATTTGATGTTGTTGTTATTGTTGTTTATTTGACGTTGTTGTTGTTGTTGACGTTGTTGTTGTTGTTGTTGTTTATTTTTCGTTTTTGTTGTTGTTGATGTTGTTGTTTTTGTTGTTGTTTATTTGACGTTGTTGTTGTTGTTGTTGTTATTTATTTGACGTTGTTATTGTTGTTTATTTGACGTTGTTTTTGTTGTTGTTGCTTATTTGACGTTGTTGTTGTTGTTGTTGTTTATTTGACGTTGTTGTTGTTGTTATTGTTTATTTGACGTTGTTGTTGTTGTTGTTATTTATTTGACGTTGTTGTTGTTGTTGTTGTTTATTTGACGCTGTTGTTGTTATTGTTTATTTGACGTTGTTAATGTTGTTGACATTGTTGTTGTTTTTGTTGTTTATTTGACGTTGTTGTTGTTGTTGTTGTTATTATTGTTGGTGTTGTTGTTGTTGTTTATTTGACGTTGTTGTTGTTGTTTATTTGACGTTGTTATTGTTGTTGTTCTTGTTGTTTACTTGACGTTGTTGTTGTTGTTGACGTTGTTGTTGTTGTTTATTTGACTTTTTTAATGTTGTTGACATTGTTGTTGTTGTTTTTGTTGTTTATTTGACGTTGTTGTTGTTGTTATTGTTGGTGTTGTTGGTGTTGTTGTTGTTTATTTGACGTTGTTGTTGTTGTTTATTTGACGTTGTTGTTGTTGACGTTGTTGTTGTTGTTGTTTATTTGACGTAGTTGTTGTTGTTGACGTTGTTGTTGTTGTTGTTTATTTGACGTTTTTGTTGTTGTTGATGTTGTGGTTTATTTGACGTTGTTCTTGTTGTTGTTGTTTGACGTTTTTGTTGTTGTTTATTTGACGTTGTTTTTGTTATTTGGCGTTGTTGTTGTTGTTGTATTTGTTGTTGTTCTTGTTGCTTATTTGATGTTGTTGTTATTGTTGTTGTTTATTTGACGTTGTTGTTGTTGTTTATTTGACGTTGTTGTTGTTATTGTTTATTTGACGTTGTTGTTGTTGTTGTTTATTTGACGTTGTTGTTGTTGTTGTTTATTTGACGTTCTTAATGTTGTCGACGTTGTTGTTGCTGTTGTTTATTTCACGTTGTTGTTGTTGTTATTGTTGTTGTTGTTGTTGTTGTTTATTTGACATTGTCATTGTTGTATTTGTTGTTGTTGTTGTTGTTGTTGTTTATTTGATGTTGTTGTTTATTTGACATTATTGTTGTTGTTTATTTGACGTTGTTATTGTTGTTGTTGTGGTTGTTTATTTGACGTTGTTGTTGTTGTTGTCTATTTGACTTTTTTAATGTTGTTGACATTGTTGTTGTTCTTTTTGTTGTTTATTTGACGTTGTTGTTGTTGTTGTTGTTATTATTGTTGGTGTTGTTGGTGTTGTTGGTGTTGTTGTTGTTTATTTGACGTTGTTGTTGTTGTTGTTTATTTGAAGTTGTTGTTGTTGTTGACGTTGTTGTTGTTGTTTATTTGACGTAGTTGTTGTTGTTGACGTAGTTGTTGTTGTTGTTGTTTTTGTTGTGGTTTATTTGACGTTGTTGTTGTTGTTGTTGTTTGTTTGACGTTGTTATTGTTGTTTATTTGACGTTGTTTTTGTTATTTGGCGTTGTTGTTGTTGTTGTTGTTGTATTTGTTGTTGTTGTTGTTTATTTGCTGTTGTTGTTATTGTTGTTGTTTATTTGACGTTGTTGTTGTTGTTTATTTGACGTTGTTGTTGTTATTGTTGTTTATTTGACGTTGTTGTTGTTGTTGACGTTGTTGTTGTTGTTGTTTATTTGATGTCGTTATTGTTGTTGTTGTTTATTTGACGTTGTTGTTGTTGTTTATTTGACGTTGTTGTTGTTGTTGTTGTTATTGTTTATTTGACATTATTGTTGTTGTTGTTTATTTGACGTTATTGTTGTTGTTGTTTATTTGACGTTGTTGTTGTTATTGTTGTTGTTTATTTGACGTTGTTGTTGTTACTTATTTGACGTTGTTGTTATTGTTGTTGTTTATTTGATGTTGTTATTGTTGTTGTTTATTTGACGTTGCTGTTGTTGTTGTTATTTATTTGACATTGTTGTTGTTGTTGTTGTTGTTTATTTGATGTTGTTGTTGTTGTTGTTGTTGTTGGTGGTGGTGTTGTTGTTTATTTGACGTTGCTGTTGTTGTTGTTATTTATTTGACGTTGTTGTTGTTGTTGTTGTTGTTTATTTGACGTTGTTGTTGTTGTTGTTGTTGTTGGTGTTGTTGTTTATTTGACGTTGTTGTTGTTGTTGTTGTTGTTGTTTATTTGACGTTGTTTATGTTGTTGTTGTATTTTATTTGACGTTGTTGTTGTTGTTGTTATTGTTGTTGTTGATGTTTATTCGACGTTATTGTTGTTGTTTATTTGACGTTGTTGTTGTTATTTGACGTTGTTGTTTATGTTGTATTTGTTGTTGTTGTTGTTGTTGTTTATTTGACGTTATTGTTGTTGTTTATTTGACGTTGTTATTGTTGTTGTTGTTGTTTATTTGACGTTGTTGCAGTTGTTGACGTTGTTGTTGTTGTTGTTTATTTGACGTTGTTGTTGTTGTTGTTTATTTGACGTTGTTAATGTTGTTGACATTGTTGTTGTTGTTTTTGTTATTTATTTGACGTTGTTGTTGTTGTTGTTGTTGTTGTTGTTATTGTTGGTGTTGGTGTTGTTGCTGTTTATTTGACTTTGTTGTTGTTGTTTATTTGACGTTGTTGTTGTTTTTGACGTTGTTGTTGTTGTTGTTGTTTATTTGACAGTGTTGTTCTTGTTGTTATTTATTTGATATTTTTGTTGTTGTTGTTGTTGACGTTGTTGTTGTTGTTGTTTATTTGACGTTGTTGTTGTTGTTGTTTATTTGACGTTGTTGTTGTTGTTGTTGTTTATTTGACGCTGTTGTTGTTGTTTGTTTGACGTTGTTGTTGTTTATTTAACGTTGTTGTTGTTGATGTTGTTGTTGTTGTTATTGTTTATTTGATGTTGTTGTTGTTGTTGTTTATTTGACGTAGTTGTTGTTGTTGATGTTGTTGTTGTTGTTGTTTATTTTTCGCTTTTGTTGTTGATGATGTTGTTGTTTTTGTTGTTGTTTATTTGACGTTGTTGTTGTTGTTGTTTATTTGACGTTGTTATTGTTGTGTATTTGACGTTGTTGTTGTTGTTGTTGTTGTTGTTTATTTGACGTTGTTGTTGTTGTTGTTTATTTGACGTTATTGTTGTTGTTGTTGTTTATTTGACGTTGTTGTTGTTGTTGACGTTGTTGTTGTTGTTGTTGTTTATTTGACGTTGTTGTTGTTGTTGTTGTCTATTTCACGTTGTTAATGTTGTTGCTGTTGTTTATTTCACGTTGTTGTTGTTGTTATTGTTGTTGTTGTTGTTGTTGTTTATTTGACATTGTCATTGTTGTATTTGTTGTTGTTGTTGTTGTTGTTGTTTATTTGATGTTGTTGTTGTTGTTTATTTGACATTATTGTTGTTGTTTATTTGACGTTGTTATTGTTGTTGTTGTTGTTGTTGTTTATTTGACGTTGTTGTTGTTGTTGTTCTCTATTTGACTTTTTTAATGTTGTTGACATTGTTGTTGTTCTTTTTGTTGTTTATTTGACGTTGTTGTTGTTGTTGTTATTATTGTTGGTGTTGTTGGTGTTGTTGGTGTTGTTGTTGTTTATTTGACGTTGTTGTTGTTGTTTATTTGAAGTTGTTATTGTTGTTGACGTTGTTGTTGTTGTTTATTTGACGTAGTTGTTGTTGTTGACGTAGTTGTTGTTGTTGTTGTTTTTGTTGTGGTTTATTTGACGTTGTTGTTGTTGTTGTTGTTGTTTGTTTGACGTTGTTATTGTTGTTTATTTGACGTTGTTTTTGTTATTTGGCGTTGTTGTTGTTGTTGTATTTGTTGTTGTTGTTGTTTATTTGCTGTTGTTGTTTATTTGACGTTGTTGTTGTTATTGTTGTTTATTTGACGTTGTTGTTGTTGTTGACGTTGTTGTTGTTGTTGTTTATTTGATGTCGTTATTGTTGTTGTTGTTTATTTGACGTTGTTGTTGTTGTTTATTTGACGTTGTTGTTGTTGTTGTTATTGTTTATTTGACATTATTGTTGTTGTTGTTTATTTGACGTTATTGTTGTTGTTGTTTATTTGACGTTGTTGTTGTTATTGTTGTTGTTTATTTGACGTTGTTGTTGTTACTTATTTGACGTTGTTGTTATTGTTGTTGTTTATTTGATGTTGTTATTGTTGTTGTTTATTTGACGTTGTTGTTGTTGTTGTTATTTATTTGACGTTGTTGTTGTTGTTGTTTATTTGATGTTGTTGTTGTTGTTGTTGGTGGTGGTGGTGTTGTTGTTTATTTGACGTTGCTGTTGTTGTTGTTATTTATTTGACGTTGTTGTTGTTGTTGTTGTTGTTTATTTGACGTTGTTGTTGTTGTTGTTGTTGTTGTTGTTGGTGTTGTTGTTTATTTGACGTTGTTGTTTATTTGACGTTGTTTATGTTGTTGTTGTATTTTATTTGACGTTGTTGTTGTTGTTGTTGTTGTTATTGTTGTTGTTGATGTTTATTCGACGTTATTGTTGTTGTTTATTTGACGTTGTTGTTGTTATTTGACGTTGTTGTTTATGTTGTATTTGTTGTTGTTGTTGTTGTTTATTTGACGTTATTGTTGTTGTTTATTTGACGTTGTTATTGTTGTTGTTGTTGTTTATTTGACGTTGTTGCAGTTGTTGACGTTGTTGTTGTTGTTGTTGTTTATTTGACATTGTTGTTGTTGTTGTTTATTTGACGTTGTTAATGTTGTTGACATTGTTGTTGTTGTTTTTGTTATTTATTTGACGTTGTTGTTGTTGTTGTTGTTGTTGTTATTGTTGGTGTTGGTGTTGTTGCTGTTTATTTGACTTTGTTGTTGTTGTTTATTTGACGTTGTTGTTGTTTTTGACGTTGTTGTTGTTGTTGTTGTTTATTTGACGGTGTTGTTCTTGTTGTTATTTATTTGACATTTTTGTTGTTGTTGTTGTTGACGTTGTTGTTGTTGTTGTTGTTTATTTGACGTTGTTGTTGTTGTTGTTTATTTGACGTTGTTGTTGTTGTTGTTTATTTGACGCTGTTGTTGTTGTTTGTTTGACGTTGTTGTTGTTTATTTAACGTTGTTGTTGTTGATGTTGTTGTTGTTGTTATTGTTTATTTAATGTTGTTGTTGTTGTTGTTTATTTGACGTAGTTGTTGTTGTTGATGTTGTTGTTGTTGTTGTTTATTTTTCGCTTTTGTTGTTGATGATGTTGTTGTTTTTGTTGTTGTTTATTTGACGTTGTTGTTGTTGTTGTTGTTTATTTGACGTTGTTATTGTTGTGTATTTGACGTTGTTGTTGTTGTTGTTGCTTATTTGACGTTGTTGTTGTTGTTGTTGTTTATTTGACGTTGTTGTTGTTGTTGTTGTTTATTTGACGTTATTGTTGTTGTTGTTGTTTATTTGACGTTGTTGTTGTTGTTGACGTTGTTGTTGTTGTTGTTGTTGTTTATTTGACGTTGTTGTTGTTGTTGTTGTCTATTTCACGTTGTTAATGTTGTTGCTGTTGTTTATTTCACGTTGTTGTTGTTATTATTATTGTTGTTGTTGTTGTTATTGTTTATTTGACGTTGTTGTTGTTGTTGTTATTTATTTGACAATGTTGTTGTTGTTGTTTTTTATTTGACGCTGTTGTTGTTGTTTATTTGACGTTGTTAATGTTGTTGACATTGTTGTTGTTGTTTTTGTTGTTTATTTGACATTGTTGTTGTTGTTGTTGTTATTGTTGGTGTTGTTGTTGTTGTTTATTTGACGTTGTTGTTGTTGTTGTTGTTTATTTGACGTTGTTATTGTTGTTGTTCTTGTTGTTTACTTGACGTTGTTGTTGTTGTTGTTGTTGACGTTGTTGTTGTTGTTGTTGTTTATTTGACGTTGTTGTTGTTTATTTGACTTTTTTAATGTTGTTGACATTGTTGTTGTTGTTTTTGTTGTTTATTTGACGTTGTTGTTGTTGTTGTTGTTATTGTTGGTCTTGTTGGTGTTGTTGTTGTTTATTTGACGTTGTTGTTGTTGTTTATTTGACGTTGTTGTTGTTGACGTTGTTGTTGTTGTTTATTTGACGTAGTTGTTGTTGTTGACGTTGTTGTTGTTGTTGTTGTTTATTTGACGTTTTTGTTGTTGTTGATGTTGTTGTTGTTTTTGTTGTGGTTTATTTGACGTTGTTGTTGTTGTTGTTTGTTTGACGTTTTTATTGTTGTTTATTTGACGTAGTTTTTGTTATTTGGCGTTGTTGTTGTTGTTGTATTTGTTGTTGTTCTTGTTGCTTATTTGATGTTGTTGTTATTGTTGTTGTTTATTTGACGTTGTTGTTGTTGTTTATTTGACGTTGTTGTTGTTATTGTTTATTTGACGTTGTTGTTGTTGTTGTTGTTTATTTGACGTTGTTGTTGTTGTTGTTTATTTGACGTTCTTAATGTTGTCGACGTTGTTGTTGCTGTTGTTTATTTCACGTTGTTGTTGTTGTTATTGTTGTTGTTGTTGTTGTTGTTGTTGTTGTTGTTTATTTGACGTTGTCATTGTTGTATTTGTTGTTGTTGTTGTTGTTTATTTGACGTTGTTGTTGTTGTTTATTTGACGTTATTGTTGTTGTTTATTTGACGTTGTTATTGTTGTTGTTGTTGTTGTTTATTTGACGTTGTTATTGTTGTTGTTTATTTGACTTTTTTAATGTTGTTGACGTTGTTGTTGTTGTTGTTTATTTTTCGCTTTTGTTGTTGTTGATGTTGTTGTTTTTGTTGTTGTTTATTTGACGTTGTTGTTGTTGTTGTTTATTTGACGTTGTTATTGTTGTGTATTTGACGTTGTTGTTGTTGTTGTTGTATCTTATTTGACGTTGTTGTTGTTGTTGTTTATTTGACGTTGTTGTTGTTGTTGTTGTTTATTTGACGTTATTGTTGTTGTTGTTGTTTATTTGACGTTGTTGTTGTTGTTGACGTTGTTGTTGTTGTTGTTTATTTGACGTTGTTGTTGTTGTCTATTTCACGTTGTTAATGTTGTTGCTGTTGTTTATTTCACGTTGTTGTTGTTATTATTATTGTTGTTGTTGTTGTTATTGTTTATTTGACGTTGTTGTTGTTGTTGTTGTTATTTATTTGACAATGTTGTTGTTGTTGTTGTTTATTTGACGATGTTGTTGTTGTTGTTTATTTGACGTTGTTAATGTTGTTGACATTGTTGTTGTTGTTTTTGTTGTTTATTTGACGTTGTTGTTGTTGTTGTTGTTGTTATTGTTGGTGTTGTTGTTGTTGTTTATTTGACGTTGTTGTTGTTGTTCTTGTTGTTGTTCTTGTTGTTTACTTGACGTTGTTGTTGTTGTTGTTGACGTTGTTGTTGTTGTTGTTTATTTGACGTTGTTGTTGTTTATTTGACGTTGTTGTTGTTTATTTGACGTTGTTGTTGTTGTTGTTTATTTGACGTTGTTTTTGTTGTTGTTGCTTATTTGACGTTGTTGTTGTTGTTGTTTATTTGACGTTGTTGTTGTTGTTATTGTTTATTTGACGTTATTGTTGTTGTTGTTGTTTATTTTACGTTGTTGTTGTTGTTGACGTTGTTGTTGTTGTTGTTGTTTATTTGACGTTGTTGTTGTTGTTGTTGTCTATTTGACGTTGTTAATGTTGTTGCTATTGTTAATTTCACGTTGTTGTTGTTATTATTGTTGTTGTTGTTGTTATTGTTTATTTGACGTTGTTGTTGTTGTTATTTATTTGACGTTGTTGTTGTTGTTGTTATTTATTTGACGTTGTTGTTGTTATTGTTGTTTATTTGACGTTGTTGTTGTTTTTGTTGTTTATTTGACGTTGTTGTTGTTGTTGTTGTTATTATTGTTGGTGTTGTTGTTGTTGTTTATTTGACGTTGTTGTTGTTGTTGTTTATTTGACGTTGTTATTGTTGTTGTTCTTGTTGTTTACTTGACGTTGTTGTTGTTGTTGTTGACGTTGTTGTTGTTGTTGTTTATTTGACTTTTTTAATGTTGTTGACATTGTTGTTGTTGTTTTTGTTGTTTATTTGACGTTGTTGTTGTTGTTGTTATTGTTGGTGTTGTTGGTGTTGTTGTTGTTTATTTGACGTTGTTGTTGTTGTTTATTTGACGTTGTTGTTGTTGACGTTGTTGTTGTTGTTGTTTATTTGACGTAGTTGTTGTTGTTGACGTTGTTGTTGTTGTTGTTGTTGTTTATTTGACGTTTTTGTTGTTGTTGATGTTGTTGTTGTTTTTGTTGTGGTTTATTTGACGTTGTTGTTGTTGTTGACGTTGTTGTTGTTGTTGTTTATTTGACGTAGTTGTTGTTGTTGACGTTGTTGTTGTTGTTGTTGTTTATTTGACGTTTTTGTTGTTGTTGATGTTGTTGTTGTTTTTGTTGTGGTTTATTTGACGTTGTTGTTGTTGTTGTTTGTTTGACGTTTTTATTGTTGTTTATTTGACGTAGTTTTTGTTATTTGGCGTTGTTGTTGTTGTTGTATTTGTTGTTGTTCTTGTTGCTTATTTGATGTTGTTGTTATTGTTGTTGTTTATTTGACGTTGTTGTTGTTGTTTATTTGACGTTGTTGTTGTTATTGTTTATTTGACGTTGTTGTTGTTGTTGTTGTTTATTTGACGTTGTTGTTGTTGTTGTTTATTTGACGTTCTTAATGTTGTCGACGTTGTTGTTGCTGTTGTTTATTTCACGTTGTTGTTGTTGTTATTGTTGTTGTTGTTGTTGTTGTTGTTGTTGTTGTTTATTTGACGTTGTCATTGTTGTATTTGTTGTTGTTGTTGTTGTTTATTTGACGTTGTTGTTGTTGTTTATTTGACGTTATTGTTGTTGTTTATTTGACGTTGTTATTGTTGTTGTTGTTGTTGTTTATTTGACGTTGTTATTGTTGTTGTTTATTTGACTTTTTTAATGTTGTTGACGTTGTTGTTGTTGTTGTTTATTTTTCGCTTTTGTTGTTGTTGATGTTGTTGTTTTTGTTGTTGTTTATTTGACGTTGTTGTTGTTGTTGTTTATTTGACGTTGTTATTGTTGTGTATTTGACGTTGTTGTTGTTGTTGTTGTATCTTATTTGACGTTGTTGTTGTTGTTGTTTATTTGACGTTGTTGTTGTTGTTGTTGTTTATTTGACGTTATTGTTGTTGTTGTTGTTTATTTGACGTTGTTGTTGTTGTTGACGTTGTTGTTGTTGTTGTTTATTTGACGTTGTTGTTGTTGTCTATTTCACGTTGTTAATGTTGTTGCTGTTGTTTATTTCACGTTGTTGTTGTTATTATTATTGTTGTTGTTGTTGTTATTGTTTATTTGACGTTGTTGTTGTTGTTGTTGTTATTTATTTGACAATGTTGTTGTTGTTGTTGTTTATTTGACGATGTTGTTGTTGTTGTTTATTTGACGTTGTTAATGTTGTTGACATTGTTGTTGTTGTTTTTGTTGTTTATTTGACGTTGTTGTTGTTGTTGTTGTTGTTATTGTTGGTGTTGTTGTTGTTGTTTATTTGACGTTGTTGTTGTTGTTCTTGTTGTTGTTCTTGTTGTTTACTTGACGTTGTTGTTGTTGTTGTTGACGTTGTTGTTGTTGTTGTTTATTTGACGTTGTTGTTGTTTATTTGACGTTGTTGTTGTTGTTGTTTATTTGACGTTGTTTTTGTTGTTGTTGCTTATTTGACGTTGTTGTTGTTGTTGTTTATTTGACGTTGTTGTTGTTGTTATTGTTTATTTGACGTTATTGTTGTTGTTGTTGTTTATTTTACGTTGTTGTTGTTGTTGACGTTGTTGTTGTTGTTGTTGTTTATTTGACGTTGTTGTTGTTGTTGTTGTCTATTTGACGTTGTTAATGTTGTTGCTATTGTTAATTTCACGTTGTTGTTGTTATTATTGTTGTTGTTGTTGTTATTGTTTATTTGACGTTGTTGTTGTTGTTATTTATTTGACGTTGTTGTTGTTATTGTTATTTATTTGACGTTGTTGTTGTTATTGTTGTTTATTTGACGT
The DNA here is from genome assembly GCA_948472305.1 of Vicia faba. Taxonomy (NCBI): domain Eukaryota; kingdom Viridiplantae; phylum Streptophyta; class Magnoliopsida; order Fabales; family Fabaceae; genus Vicia; species Vicia faba. Next base: position 460,385,671 of record OX451740.1, read on the forward strand.
TGTTGTTGTTTTTGTTGTTTATTTGACGTTGTTGTTGTTGTTGTTGTTATTATTGTTGGTGTTGTTGTTGTTGTTTATTTGACGTTGTTGTTGTTGTTGTTTATTTGACGTTGTTATTGTTGTTGTTCTTGTTGTTTACTTGACGTTGTTGTTGTTGTTGTTGACGTTGTTGTTGTTGTTGTTTATTTGACTTTTTTAATGTTGTTGACATTGTTGTTGTTGTTTTTGTTGTTTATTTGACGTTGTTGTTGTTGTTGTTATTGTTGGTGTTGTTGGTGTTGTTGTTGTTTATTTGACGTTGTTGTTGTTGTTTATTTGACGTTGTTGTTGTTGACGTTGTTGTTGTTGTTGTTTATTTGACGTAGTTGTTGTTGTTGACGTTGTTGTTGTTGTTGTTGTTGTTTATTTGACGTTTTTGTTGTTGTTGATGTTGTTGTTGTTTTTGTTGTGGTTTATTTGACGTTGTTGTTGTTGTTGTTGTTGTTGTTGTTTGACGTTTTTATTGTTGTTTATTTGACGTTGTTTTTGTTATTTGGCGTTGTTGTTGTTGTTGTATTTGTTGTTGTTCTTGTTGCTTATTTGATGTTGTTGTTATTGTTGTTGTTTATTTGACGTTGTTGTTGTTATTGTTTATTTGACGTTGTTGTTGTTGTTGTTGTTTATTTGACGTTGTTGTTGTTGTTGTTTATTTGACATTCTTAATGTTGTCGACGTTGTTGTTGCTGTTGTTTATTTAACGTTGTTGTTGTTGTTATTGTTGTTGTTGTTGTTGTTGTTTATTTGACATTGTCATTGTTGTATTTGTTGTTGTTGTTGTTGTTGTTGTTTATTTGATGTTGTTGTTGTTGTTTATTTGACATTATTGTTGTTGTTTATTTGACGTTGTTATTGTTGTTGTTGTTGTTGTTTATTTGACGTTGTTGTTGTTGTTGTCTATTTGACTTTTTTAATGTTGTTGACATTGTTGTTGTTCTTTTTGTTGTTTATTTGACGTTGTTGTTGTTGTTGTTGTTATTATTGTTGGTGTTGTTGGTGTTGTTGTTGTTTATTTGACGTTGTTGTTGTTGTTTATTTGACGTTGTTGTTGTTGTTGACGTTGTTGTTGTTGTTTATTTGACGTAGTTGTTGTTGTTGACGTAGTAGTTGTTGTTGTTGTTGTTTTTGTTATGGTTTATTTGACGTTGTTGTTGTTGTTGTTGTTGTTGTTGTTTGACGTTGTTATTGTTGTTTATTTGATGTTGTTTTTGTTATTTGGCGTTGTTGTTGTATTTGTTGTTGTTGTTGTTGTTTATTTGCTGTTGTTGTTATTGTTGTTGTTTATTTGACGTTGTTGTTGTTGTTTATTTGACGTTGTTGTTGTTATTGTTGTTTATTTGACGTTGTTGTTGTTGTTGACGTTGTTGTTGTTGTTGTTTATTTGATGTCGTTATTGTTGTTGTTGTTTATTTGACGTTGTTGTTGTTGTTTATTTGACGTTGTTGTTGTTGTTGTTGTTATTGTTTATTTGACATTATTGTTGTTGTTGTTTATTTGACGTTATTGTTGTTGTTGTTTATTTGACGTTGTTGTTGTTATTGTTGTTGTTTATTTGACGTTGTTGTTGTTACTTATTTGACGTTGTTGTTATTGTTGTTGTTTATTTGATGTTGTTATTGTTGTTTATTTGACGTTGCTGTTGTTGTTGTTATTTATTTGACGTTATTGTTGTTGTTGTTGTTTATTTGATGTTGTTGTTGTTGTTGTTGTTGGTGGTGTTGTTGTTTATTTGACGTTGCTGTTGTTGTTGTTATTTATTTGACATTGTTGTTGTTGTTGTTGTTTATTTGACGTTGTTGTTGTTGTTGTTGTTGTTGTTGGTGTTGTTGTTTATTTGACGTTGTTGTTGTTGTTGTTGTTGTTGTTGTTTATTTGACGTTGTTTATGTTGTTGTTGTTGTTTATTTGACGTTGTTGTTGTTGTTGTTGTTGTTGTTGTTATTGTTGTTGTTGTTGTTTATTCGACGTTATTGTTGTTGTTTATTTGACGTTGTTGTTGTTATTTGACGTTGTTGTTTATGTTGTATTTGTTGTTGTTGTTGTTGTTTATTTGACGTTATTGTTGTTGTTTATTTGGCGTTGTTATTGTTGTTGTTGTTGTTTATTTGACGTTGTTGCAGTTGTTGACGTTGTTGTTGTTGTTGTTGTTTATTTGACGTTGTTGTTGTTGTTGTTTATTTGACGTTGTTAATGTTGTTGACATTGTTGTTGTTGTTTTTGTTATTTATTTGACGTTGTTGTTGTTGTTGTTGTTGTTATTGTTGGTGTTGGTGTTGTTGTTGTTTATTTGACTTTGTTGTTGTTGTTTATTTGACGTTGTTGTTGTTTTTGACGTTGTTGTTGTTGTTGTTTATTTGACGGTGTTGTTCTTGTTGTTATTTATTTGACATTTTTGTTGTTGTTGTTGTTGTTTATTTGACGTTGTTGTTGTTGTAGTTTATTTGACGTTGTTGTTGTTGTTGTTTATTTAACGTTGTTGTTGTTGATGTTGTTGTTGTTGTTATTGTTTATTTGATGTTGTTGTTGTTGTTGTTTATTTGACGTAGTTGTTGTTGTTGATGTTGTTGTTGTTGTTGTTTATTTTTCGCTTTTGTTGTTGATGATGTTGTTGTTTTTGTTGTTGTTTATTTGACGTTGTTGTTGTGGTTGTTGTTTATTTGACGTTGTTATTGTTGTGTATTTGACGTTGTTGTTGTTGTTGTTGCTTATTTGACGTTGTTGTTGTTGTTGTTGTTTATTTGACGTTGTTGTTGTTGTTGTTGTTGTTGTTGTTGTTTATTTGACGTTATTGTTGTTGTTGTTGTTTATTTGACGTTGTTGTTGTTGTTGACGTTGTTGTTGTTGTTGTTTATTTGACGTTGTTGTTGTTGTTGTTGTCTATTTCACGTTGT
>OX451740.1:460391096-460418596 GCA_948472305.1 Vicia faba
TTATTGTTTATTTAACGTTGTTGTTGTTGTTTATTTGACGTTGTTGTTGTTGTTGACGTTGTTGTTGTTGTTGTTTATTTTATGTCGTTATTGTTGTTGTTGTTTATTTGACGTTGTTGTTGTTGTTGTTTATTTGACGTTGTTGTTGTTGTTGTTGTTATTGTTTATTTGACATTATTGTTGTTGTTGTTTATTTGACGTTGTTGTTGTTGTTGTTGTTTATTTGACGTTGTTGTTGTTATTGTTCTTGTTTATTTGACGTTGTTGTTGTTACTTATTTGACGTTGTTGTTATTGTTGTTGTTTATTTGACGTTGTTATTGTTGTTGTTTATTTGACGTTGCTATTGTTGTTGTTATTTATTTGACGTTCATGTTGTTGTTGTTGTTTATTTGACGTTGTTGTTGTTGTTGTTGTTGTTGGTGTTGTTGTTTATTTGACGTTGTTGTTGTTGTTTATTTGACGTTGTTTATGTTGTTGGTGTTGTTTATTTGACGTTGTTTATGTTGTTGACGTTGTTGTTGTTGTTGTTATTGTTGTTGTTGTTGTTGTTTATTTGACGTTGTTGTTGTTGTTTATTTGACGTTGTTGTTGTTATTTGACGTTGTTGTTTATGTTGTATTTGTTGTTGTTGTTGTTGTTTATTTGACGTTATTGTTATTGTTTATTTGACGTTGTTATTGTTGTTGTTGTTGTTTATTTGACGTTGTTGCAGTTGTTGACGTTGTTGTTGTTGTTGTTGTTTATTTGACGTTGTTGTTGTTGTTGTTTATTTGACGTTGTTAATGTTGTTGACATTGTTGTTGTTGTTTTTGTTATTTATTTGATGTTGTTGTTGTTGTTGTTATTTTTGTTGGTGTTGGTGTTGTTGTTGTTTATTTGACTTTGTTGTTGTTGTTTATTTGATGTTGTTGTTGTTTTTGACGTTGTTGTTGTTGTTGTTTATTTGACGGTGTTGTTGTTGTTGTTATTTATTTGACATTGTTGTTGTTGTTGTTGTTGACGTTGTTGTTGTTGTTTATTTGACGTTGTTGTTGTTGTTTATTTGACGCTGTTGTTGTTGTTTATTTGACGTTGTTGTTGTTTATTTAACGTTGTTGTTGTTGACATTGTTGTTGTTGTTATTATTGTTTATTTGATGTTGTTGTTGTTGTTGTTTATTTGACATTGTTAATGTTGTCGACGTTGTTGTTGTTGTTGTTGTTGTTGTTGTTGTTTATTTGACGTTGTTTATGTTGTTGGTGTTGTTTATTTGACGTTGTTTATGTTGTTGACGTTGTTGTTGTTGTTGTTATTGTTGTTGTTGTTATTGTTTATTTGACGTTGTTGTTGTTGTTTATTTGACGTTGTTGTTGTTATTTGACGTTGTTGTTTATGTTGTATTTGTTGTTGTTGTTGTTGTTTATTTGACGTTATTGTTATTGTTTATTTGACGTTGTTATTGTTGTTATTGTTGTTTATTTGACGTTGTTGCAGTTGTTGACGTTGTTGTTGTTGTTGTTTATTTGACGTTGTTGTTGTTGTTGTTTATTTGACGTTGTTAATCTTGTTGACATTGTTGTTGTTGTTTTTGTTATTTATTTGACGTTGTTGTTGTTGTTGTTGTTATTGTTGTTGGTGTTGGTGTTGTTGTTGTTTATTTGACTTTGTTGTTGTTGTTTATTTGACGTTGTTGTTGTTTTTGACGTTGTTGTTGTTGTTGTTTATTTGACGGTGTTGTTGTTGTTATTTATTTGACATTGTTGTTGTTGTTGTTGTTGTTGACGTTGTTGTTGTTGTTTATTTGACGTTGTTGTTGTTGTTTATTTGACGCTGTTGTTGTTGTTTATTTGACGTTGTTGTTGTTTATTTAACGTTGTTGTTGTTGACGTTGTTGTTGTTGTTATTGTTTATTTGATGTTGTTGTTGTTGTTGTTTATTTGACGTTGTTAATGTTGTCGACGTTGTTGTTGTTGTTGTTTATTTCACGTTGTTGTTGTTGTTGTTGTTGTTGTTTATTTGACGTTCTTAATGTTGTCGACGTTATTGTTGCTGTTGTTTATTTCACGTTGTTGTTGTTGTTGTTATTGTTGTTATTGTTGTTGTTTATTTGACGTTGTCATTGTTGTATTTGTTGTTGTTGTTGTTGTTGTTTATTTGACGTTGTTGTTGTTGTTTATTTGACGTTATTGTTGTTGTTTATTTGACGTTGTTATTGTTGTTGTTGTTGTTGTTGTTTATTTGACGTTGTTGTTGTTGTTGTTTATTTGACTTTTTTAATGTTGTTGACATTGTTGTTGTTCTTTTTGTTGTTTATTTGACGTTGTTGTTGTTGTTGTTATTGTTGGTGTTGTTGGTGTTGTTGGTGTTGTTGTTGTTTATTTGACGTTGTTGTTGTTGTTGTTGTTTATTTGACGTTGTTGTTGTTGTTGTTGACGTTGTCGTTGTTGTTTATTTGACGTAGTTATTGTTGTTGACGTTGTTGTTGTTGTTGTTTATTTGACGTTTTTGTTGTTGTTAATGTTGTTGTTGTTGTTGTTGTTGTGGTTTATTTGACGTTGTTGTTGTTGTTGTTGTTGTTGTTTGTTTGACGTTCTTATTGTTGTTTATTTGACGTTGTTTTTGTTATTTGGCGTTGTTGTTGTTGTTGTTGTTGTATTTGTTGTTGTTGGTGTTGTTGTTTATTTGTTGTTGTTGTTATTGTTGTTGTTTATTTGACGTTGTTGTTGTTGTTTATTTGAAGTTGTTGTTGTTATTGTTTATTTAACATTGTTGTTGTTGTTTATTTGACGTTGTTGTTGTTGTTGACGTTGTTGTTGTTGTTGTTTATTTGATGTCGTTATTGTTGTTGTTGTTTATTTGACGTTGTTGTTGTTGTTTATTTGACGTTGTTGTTGTTGTTGTTGTTGTTGTTGTTGTTGTTGTTATTGTTTATTTGACATTATTGTTGTTGTTGTTTATTTGACGTTGTTGTTGTTGTTGTTGTTTATTTGACGTTGTTGTTGTTATTGTTGTTGTTTATTTGACGTTGTTGTTGTTACTTATTTGACGTTGTTGTTATTGTTGTTGTTTATTTGACGTTGTTATTGCTGTTGATTATTTGACGTTGCTGTTGTTGTTGTTATTTATTTGACGTTGTTGTTGTTGTTGTTGTTGTTTATTTGACGTTGTTGTTGTTGTTGGTGTTGTTGTTTATTTGACGTTGTTGTGGTTGTTGTTGTTGTTGTTGTGTATTTGACGTTGTTTATGTTGTTGTTGTTGTTTATTTGACGTTGTTTATGTTGTTGACGTTGTTGTTGTTGTTGTTATTGTTGTTGTTGTTGTTGTTTATTTGACGTTGTTGTTGTTGTTTATTTGACGTTGTTGTTGTTATTTGACGTTGTTGTTTATGTTGTATTTGTTGTTGTTGTTGTTGTTTATTTGACGTTATTGTTGTTGTTTATTTGACGTTGTTATTGTTGTTGTTGTTGTTTATTTGACGTTGTTGCTGTTGTTGACGTTGTTGTTGTTGTTGTTGTTGTTTATTTGACGTTGTTGTTGTTGTTGTTTATTTGACGTTGTTAATGTTGTTGACATTGTTGTTGTTGTTTTTGTTATTTATTTGACGTTGTTGTTGTTGTTGTTATTGTTGGTGTTGGTGTTGGTGTTGTTTATTTGACTTTGTTGTTGTTGTTTATTTGACTTTGTTGTTGTTGTTTATTTGACGTTGTTGTTGTTTTTGACGTTGTTGTTGTTGTTTATTTGACGGTGTTGTTGTTGTTGTTATTTATTTGACATTGTTGTTGTTGTTGTTGTTGTTGTTGACGTTGTTGTTGTTGTTGTTGTTTATTTGACGTTGTTGTTGTTGTTTATTTGACGTTGTTGTTGTTGTTGTTTATTTGACGCTGTTGTTGTTGTTTATTTGACGTTGTTGTTGTTTATTTAACGTTGTTGTTGTTGACGTTGTTGTTGTTGTTATTGTTTATTTGATGTTGTTGTTGTTGTTGTTTATTTGACGTAGTTGTTGTTGTTGACGTTGGTTTTGTTGTTGTTTATTTTTCGTTTTTGTTGTTGTTGATGTTGTTGTTTTTGTTGTTGTTTATTTGACGTTGTTGTTGTTGTTGTTGTTTATTTGACGTTGTTGTTGTTGTTGTTGCTTATTTGACGTTGTTGTTGTTGCTGTTGTTTATTTGACGCTGTTGTTGTTGTTGTTTTTTTGACGTTATTGTTGTTGTTGTTGTTTATTTGACGTTGTTGTTGTTGTTGACGTTGTTGTTGTTGTTGTTGTTTATTTGACGTTGTTGTTGTTGTTGTTGTCTATTTGACGTTGTTAATGTTGTTGTTGTTGTTTATTTCACGTTGTTTTTGTTATTTGGCGTTGTTGTTGTTGTTGTTGTATTTGTTGTTGTTGGTGTTGTTGTTTATTTGTTGTTGTTGTTATTGTTGTTGTTTATTTGACGTTGTTGTTGTTGTTTATTTAAAGTTGTTGTTGTTATTGTTTATTTAACATTGTTGTTGTTGTTTATTTGACGTTGTTGTTGTTGTTGACGTTGTTGTTGTTGTTGTTTATTTGATGTCGTTATTGTTGTTGTTGTTTATTTGACGTTGTTGTTGTTGTTTATTTGACGTTGTTGTTGTTGTTGTTGTTGTTGTTGTTGTTATTGTTTATTTGACATTATTGTTGTTGTTGTTGTTTATTTGACGTTGTTGTTGTTGTTGTTTATTTGACGTTGTTGTTGTTATTGTTGTTGTTTATTTGACGTTGTTGTTGTTACTTATTTGACGTTGTTGTTATTGTTGTTGTTTATTTGACGTTGTTATTGCTGTTGATTATTTGACGTTGCTGTTGTTGTTGTTATTTATTTGACGTTGTTATTGTTGTTGGTGTTGTTTATTTGACGTTGTTGTTGTTGTTGGTGTTGTTGTTTATTTGACGTTGTTGTTGTTGTTGTTGTTGTGTATTTGACGTTGTTTATGTTGTTGTTGTTGTTTATTTGACGTTGTTTATGTTGTTGACGTTGTTGTTGTTGTTGTTATTGTTGTTGTTGTTGTTGTTTATTTGACGTTGTTGTTGTTGTTTATTTCACGTTGTTGTTGTTATTTGACGTTGTTGTTTATGTTGTATTTGTTGTTGTTGTTGTTGTTTATTTGACGTTATTGTTGTTGTTTATTTGACGTTGTTATTGTTGTTGTTGTTGTTTATTTGACGTTGTTGCTGTTGTTGACGTTGTTGTTGTTGTTGTTGTTGTTTATTTGACGTTGTTGTTGTTGTTGTTTATTTGACGTTGTTAATGTTGTTGACATTGTTGTTGTTGTTTTTGTTATTTATTTGACGTTGTTGTTGTTGTTGTTGTTATTGTTGGTGTTGGTGTTGGTGTTGTTTATTTGACTTTGTTGTTGTTGTTTATTTGACTTTGTTGTTGTTGTTTATTTGACGTTGTTGTTGTTTTTGACGTTGTTGTTGTTGTTTATTTGACGGTGTTGTTGTTGTTGTTATTTATTTGACATTGTTGTTGTTGTTGTTGTTGTTGTTGTTGTTGACGTTGTTGTTGTTGTTGTTGTTTATTTGACGTTGTTGTTGTTGTTTATTTGACGTTGTTGTTGTTGTTGTTTATTTGACGCTGTTGTTGTTGTTTATTTGACGTTGTTGTTGTTTATTTAACGTTGTTGTTGTTGACGTTGTTGTTGTTGTTATTGTTTATTTGATGTTGTTGTTGTTGTTGTTTATTTGACGTAGTTGTTGTTGTTGACGTTGGTTTTGTTGTTGTTTATTTTTCGTTTTTGTTGTTGTTGATGTTGTTGTTTTTGTTGTTGTTTATTTGACGTTGTTGTTGTTGTTGTTGTTTATTAGACGTTGTTGTTGTTGTTGTTGCTTATTTGACGTTGTTGTTGTTGCTGTTGTTTATTTGACGCTGTTGTTGTTGTTGTTTTTTTGACGTTATTGTTGTTGTTGTTGTTTATTTGACGTTGTTGTTGTTGTTGACGTTGTTGTTGTTGTTGTTGTTTATTTGACGTTGTTGTTGTTGTTGTTGTCTATTTGACGTTGTTAATGTTGTTGTTGTTGTTTATTTCACGTTGTTTTTGTTATTTGGCGTTGTTGTTGTTGTTGTTGTATTTGTTGTTGTTGGTGTTGTTGTTTATTTGTTGTTGTTGTTATTGTTGTTGTTTATTTGACGTTGTTGTTGTTGTTTATTTAAAGTTGTTGTTGTTATTGTTTATTTAACATTGTTGTTGTTGTTTATTTGACGTTGTTGTTGTTGTTGACGTTGTTGTTGTTGTTGTTTATTTGATGTCGTTATTGTTGTTGTTGTTTATTTGACGTTGTTGTTGTTGTTTATTTGACGTTGTTGTTGTTGTTGTTGTTGTTGTTGTTATTGTTTATTTGACATTATTGTTGTTGTTGTTGTTTATTTGACGTTGTTGTTGTTGTTGTTTATTTGACGTTGTTGTTGTTATTGTTGTTGTTTATTTGACGTTGTTGTTGTTACTTATTTGACGTTGTTGTTATTGTTGTTGTTTATTTGACGTTGTTATTGCTGTTGATTATTTGACGTTGCTGTTGTTGTTGTTATTTATTTGACGTTGTTGTTGTTGTTGTTGGTGTTGTTTATTTGACGTTGTTGTTGTTGTTGGTGTTGTTGTTTATTTGACGTTGTTGTTGTTGTTGTTGTTGTTGTTGTGTATTTGACGTTGTTTATGTTGTTGTTGTTGTTTATTTGACGTTGTTTATGTTGTTGACGTTGTTGTTGTTGTTGTTATTGTTGTTGTTGTTGTTGTTGTTTATTTGACGTTGTTGTTGTTGTTTATTTCACGTTGTTGTTGTTATTTGACGTTGTTGTTTATGTTGTATTTGTTGTTGTTGTTGTTGTTTATTTGACGTTATTGTTGTTGTTTATTTGACGTTGTTATTGTTGTTGTTGTTGTTTATTTGACGTTGTTGATGTTGTTGACGTTGTTGTTGTTGTTGTTGTTGTTGTTTATTTGACGTTGTTGTTGTTGTTGTTTATTTGACGTTGTTAATGTTGTTGACATTGTTGTTGTTGTTTTTGTTATTTATTTGACGTTGTTGTTGTTGTTGTTGTTATTGTTGGTGTTGGTGTTGGTGTTGTTTATTTGACTTTGTTGTTGTTGTTTATTTGACTTTGTTGTTGTTGTTTATTTGACGTTGTTGTTGTTTTTGACGTTGTTGTTGTTGTTGTTTATTTGACGGTGTTGTTGTTGTTGTTATTTATTTGACATTGTTGTTGTTGTTGTTGTTGTTGACGTTGTTGTTGTTGTTGTTGTTTATTTGACGTTGTTGTTGTTGTTGTTTATTTGACGTTGTTGTTGTTGTTGTTATTTATTTGACATTGTTGTTGTTGTTGTTGTTGACGTTGTTGTTGTTGTTGTTGTTTATTTGACGTTGTTGTTGTTGTTTATTTGACGTTGTTGTTGTTGTTGTTTATTTGACGCTGTTGTTGTTGTTTATTTGACGTTGTTGTTGTTTATTTAACGTTGTTGTTGTTGACGTTGTTGTTGTTGTTATTGTTTATTTGATGTTGTTGTTGTTGTTGTTTATTTGACGTAGTTGTTGTTGTTGACGTTGGTTTTGTTGTTGTTTATTTTTCGTTTTTGTTGTTGTTGATGTTGTTGTTTTTGTTGTTGTTTATTTGACGTTGTTGTTGTTGTTGTTTATTTGACGTTGTTGTTGTTGTTGTTGCTTATTTGACGTTGTTGTTGTTGCTGTTGTTTATTTGACGCTGTTGTTGTTGTTGTTTTTTTGACGTTATTGTTGTTGTTGTTGTTTATTTGACGTTGTTGTTGTTGTTGACGTTGTTGTTGTTGTTTATTTGACGTTGTTGTTGTTGTTGTTGTCTATTTGACGTTGTTAATGTTGTTGTTGTTGTTTATTTCACGTTGTTTTTGTTATTTGGCGTTGTTGTTGTTGTTGTTGTATTTGTTGTTGTTGGTGTTGTTGTTTATTTGTTGTTGTTGTTATTGTTGTTGTTTATTTGACGTTGTTGTTGTTGTTTATTTAAAGTTGTTGTTGTTATTGTTTATTTAACATTGTTGTTGTTGTTTATTTGACGTTGTTGTTTTTGTTGACGTTGTTGTTGTTGTTGTTTATTTGATGTCGTTATTGTTGTTGTTGTTTATTTGACGTTGTTGTTGTTGTTTATTTGACGTTGTTGTTGTTGTTGTTGTTGTTGTTGTTGTTATTGTTTATTTGACATTATTGTTGTTGTTGTTTATTTGACGTTGTTGTTGTTGATGTTTATTTGACGTTGTTGTTGTTATTGTTGTTGTTTATTTGACGTTGTTGTTGTTACTTATTTGACGTTGTTGTTATTGTTGTTGTTTATTTGACGTTGTTATTGCTGTTGATTATTTGACGTTGCTGTTGTTGTTGTTATTTATTTGACGTTGTTGTTGTTGTTGTTGTTGTTTATTTGACGTTGTTGTTGTTGTTGGTGTTGTTGTTTATTTGACGTTGTTGTTGTTGTTGTTGTGTATTTGACGTTGTTTATGTTGTTGTTGTTGTTTATTTGACGTTGTTTATGTTGTTGACGTTGTTGTTGTTGTTGTTATTGTTGTTGTTGTTGTTGTTTATTTGACGTTGTTGTTGTTGTTTATTTCACGTTGTTGTTGTTATTTGACGTTGTTGTTTATGTTGTATTTGTTGTTGTTGTTGTTGTTTATTTGACGTTATTGTTGTTGTTTATTTGACGTTGTTATTGTTGTTGTTGTTGTTTATTTGACGTTGTTGCTGTTGTTGACGTTGTTGTTGTTGTTGTTGTTGTTTATTTGACGTTGTTGTTGTTGTTGTTTATTTGACGTTGTTAATGTTGTTGACATTGTTGTTGTTGTTTTTGTTATTTATTTGACGTTGTTGTTGTTGTTGTTGTTATTGTTGGTGTTGGTGTTGGTGTTGTTTATTTGACTTTGTTGTTGTTGTTTATTTGACTTTGTTGTTGTTGTTTATTTGACGTTGTTGTTGTTTTTGACGTTGTTGTTTATTTGACGGTGTTGTTGTTGTTGTTATTTATTTGACATTGTTGTTGTTGTTGTTGTTGTTGTTGTTGACGTTGTTGTTGTTGTTGTTGTTTATTTGACGTTGTTGTTGTTGTTGTTTATTTGACGTTGTTGTTGTTGTTGTTTATTTGACGCTGTTGTTGTTGTTTATTTGACGTTGTTGTTGTTTATTTAACGTTGTTGTTGTTGACGTTGTTGTTGTTGTTATTGTTTATTTGATGTTGTTGTTGTTGTTGTTGTTTATTTGACGTAGTTGTTGTTGTTGACGTTGGTTTTGTTGTGGTGTATTTTTCGTTTTTGTTGTTGTTGATGTTGTTGTTTTTGTTGTTGTTTATTTGACGTTATTGTTGTTGTTGTTGTTTATTTGACGTTGTTGTTGTTGTTGTTGCTTATTTGACGTTGTTGTTGTTGCTGTTGTTTATTTGACGCTGTTGTTGTTGTTGTTTTTTTGACGTTATTGTTGTTGTTGTTGTTTATTTGACGTTGTTGTTGTTGTTGACGTTGTTGTTGTTGTTGTTGTTGTTTATTTGACGTTGTTGTTGTTGTTGTTGTCTATTTGACGTTGTTAATGTTGTTGTTGTTGTTTATTTCACGTTGTTGTTGTTATTATTATTGTTGTTGTTGTTGTTATTGTTTATTTGACGTTGTTGATGTTGTCGTTATTTATTTGACGTTGTTGTTGTTGTTGTTGTTTATTTGTCGCTGTTGTTGTTGTTGTTTATTTGACGTTGTTAATGTTGTTGACATTGTTGTTGTTGTTTTTGTTGTTTATTTGACGTTATTGTTGTTGTTGTTGTTGTTATTGTTGGTGTTGTTGTTGTTGTCTATTTGACGTTGTTGTTGTTTATTTGACGTTGTTGTTGTTTATTTGATGTTGCTATTGTTGTTGACGTTGTTGTTGTTGTTTATTTGACGGTGTTGTTGTTTTTGTTTATTTGACATTGTTGTTGTTGTTGTTATTGTTGTTGTTGTTGTTGTTGTTGTTTATTTGACGTTGTCATTGTTGTATTTGTTGTTGTTGTTGTTGTTTATTTGACGTTGTTGTTGTTGTTTATTTGACGTTATTGTTGTTGTTTATTTGACGTTGTTATTGATGTTGTTGTTGTTGTTTATTTGACGTTGTTGTTGTTGTTGTTTATTTGACTTTTTTAATGTTGTTGACATTGTTGTTGTTCTTTTTGTTGTTTATTTGACGTTGTTGTTGTTGTTGTTGTTATTGTTGGTGTTGTTGGTGTTGTTGGTGTTGTTGGTGTTGTTGTTGTTTATTTGACGTTGTTGTTGTTGTTGTTTATTTGACGTTGTTGTTGTTGTTGTTGTTGACGTAGTTGTTGTTGTTTATTTGACGTAGTTGTTGTTGTTGACGTTGTTGTTGTTGTTGTTGTTGTTGTTGTTGTTTATTTGATGTTTTTGTTGTTGTTAATGTTGTTGTTGTTGTGGTTTATTTGACGTTGTTGTTGTTGTTGTTGTTGTTGTTGTTTGTTTGACGTTCTTATTGTTGTTTATTTGACGTTGTTTTTGTTATTTGGCGTTGTTGTTGATGTTGTTTTTGTATTTGTTGTTGTTGGTGTTGTTGTTTATTTGCTGTTGTTGTTATTGTTGTTGTTTATTTGACGTTGTTGTTGTTGTTTATTTGACGTTGTTGTTGTTATTGTTTATTTAACATTGTTGTTGTTGTTTATTTGACGTTGTTGTTGTTGTTGACGTTGTTGTTGTTGTTGTTGTTTATTTGATGTCGTTATTGTTGTTGTTGTTTATTTGACGTTGTTGTTGTTGTTTATTTGACGTTGTTGTTGTTGTTGTTGTTGTTGTTGTTATTGTTTATTTGACATTATTGTTGTTGTTGTTTATTTGACGTTGTTGTTGTTGTTGTTTATTTGACGTTGTTGTTGTTATTGTTGTTGTTTATTTGACGTTGTTGTTGTTACTTATTTGACGTTGTTGTTATTGTTGTTGTTTATTTGACGTTGTTATTGCTGTTGTTTATTTGACGTTGCTGTTGTTGTTGTTATTTATTTGACGTTGTTGTTGTTGTTGTTGTTGTTGTTGTTTATTTGACGTTGTTGTTGTTGTTGGTGTTGTTGTTTATTTGACGTTGTTGTTGTTGTTGTTGTTGTGTATTTGACGTTGTTTATGTTGTTGTTGTTGTTTATTTGACGTTGTTTATGTTGTTGACGTTGTTGTTGTTGTTATTGTTGTTGTTGTTGTTGTTGTTTATTTGACGTTGTTGTTGTTGTTTATTTGACGTTGTTGTTGTTATTTGACGTTGTTGTTTATGTTGTATTTGTTGTTGTTGTTGTTGTTTATTTGACGTTATTGTTGTTGTTTATTTGACGTTGTTATTGTTGCTGTTGTTGTTTATTTGACGTTGTTGTTGTTGTTGTTGTTTATTTGACGTTGTTGTTGTTGTTATTTATTTGACGTTGTTGTTGTTGTTGTTGTTGTTGTTGTTATTGTTGGTGTTGGTGTTGGTGTTGTTTATTTGACTTTGTTGTTGTTGTTTATTTGACGTTGTTGTTGTTTTTGACGTTGTTGTTGTTGTTGTTTATTTGACGGTGTTGTTGTTGTTATTTATTTGACATTGTTGTTGTTGTTGTTGTTGTTGACGTTGTTGTTGTTGTTGTTTATTTGACGTTGTTGTTGTTGTTGTTGTTTATTTGACGTTGTTGTTGTTGTTTATTTGACGCTGTTGTTGTTGTTTATTTGACGTTGTTGTTGTTTATTTAACGTTGTTGTTGTTGACGTTGTTGTTGTTGTTATTGTTTATTTGATGTTGTTGTTGTTGTTGTTTATTTGACGTAGTTGTTGTTGTTAACGTTGTTGTTGTTGTTGTTTATTTTTCGTTTTTGTTGTTGTTGATGTTGTTGTTTTTGTTGTTGTTTATTTGACGTTGTTGTTGTTGTTTATTTGACATTGTTATTGTTGTTTATTTGACGTTGTTGTTGTTGTTGTTGCTTATTTGACGTTGTTGTTGTTGTTGTTTATTTGACGCTGTTGTTGTTGTTGTTTTTTTGACGTTATTGTTGTTGTTGTTGTTTATTTGACGTTGTTGTTGTTGTTGACGTTGTTGTTGTTGTTGTTGTTGTTGTTTATTTGACGTTGTTGTTGTAGTTGTTGTCTATTTGACGTTGTTAATGTTGTTGTTGTTGTTTATTTTACGTTGTTGTTGTTATTATTGTTGTTGTTGTTGTTATTGTTTATTTGACGTTGTTGTTGTTGTCGTTATTTATTTGACGTTGTTGTTGTTGTTGTTGTTTATTTGTCGCTGTTGTTGTTGTTGTTTATTTGACGTTGTTAATGTTGTTGACATTGTTGTTGTTGTTTTTGTTGTTTATTTGACGTTATTGTTGTTGTTATTGTTGTTGTTATTGTTGGTGTTGTTGTTGTTGTTGTTTATTTGACGTTGTTGTTGTTTATTTGACGTTGCTATTATTGTTGACGTTGTTGTTGTTGTTTATTTGACGGTGTTGTTGTTGTTGTTTATTTGACATTGTTGTTGTTGTTTATTTGACGTTGTTGTTGTTGTTGTTGTTTATTTGACGTTGTTGTTGCTGTTGTTGTTTATTTGACGTTGTTGTTGTTGTTTATTTGACGTTGTTGTTATTGTTTATTTGACGTTGTTGTTGTTGTTTATTTGACATAGTTGTTGTTGTTGACGTTGTTGTTGTTGTTGTTGTTGTTTATTTGACATTGTTATTGTTGTTGTTGACGTTGTTGGTGTTGTTGTTTATTTGACATTCTTGTGTTTGACGTTGTTGTTGTTTATTTGATGTTGTTTTAGTTGTTGTTATTTATTTGACGTTGTTTTTGTTGTTTATTTGACGTTGTTGTTGTTGACATTGTTATTGATGTTGTTGTTTATTTGACGTTGTTGCTGTTATTGTTGTTTATTTGACGCAGTGGTTGTTGTTGAGGTTGTTGTTGTTGTTGTTTATTTGACGTTTTTGTTGTTGTTGTTGTTGTTTATTTGACGTTGTTGTTGTTGTTGTTTATTTGACGTTGTTGTTGGTGTTATTGTTGTTGTTTATTTGACGTTGTTGTTGTTGTTTATTTGATGTCGTTGTTGTTGTTGTTGTTTATTTGACGTTGTTATTGTTGTTTATTTGACGTTGTTGTTGTTATTGTTTATTTGACATTGTTGTTGTTATTGTTTATTTGACGTTGTTGTTGTTGTTGTTGTTTATTTGACGTTTTTAATGTTGTCGACGTTGTTGTTGCTATTGTTTATTTCACGTTGTTGTTGTTGTTGTTGTTATTGTTGTTGTTGTTGTTGTTGTTTATTTGACGTTGTCATTGTTGTATTTGTTGTTGTTGTTGTTGTTGTTGTTGTTTATTTGACGTTGTTGTTGTTGTTTATTTGACGTTATTGTTGTTGTTTATTTGACGTTGTTATTGTTGTTGTTGTTGTTGTTTATTTGACGTTGTTATTGTTGTTGTTTATTTGACTTTTTTAATGTTGTTGACATTGTTGTTGTTCTTTTTGTTGTTTATTTGATGTTGTTGTTGTTGTTATTGTTGGTGTTGTTGGTGTTGTTGTTGTTTATTTGACGTTGTTGTTGTTGTTGACGTTGTTGTTGTTGTTGTTTATTTGACGTAGTTGTTGTTGTTGACGTTGTTGTTTTTGTTGTTGTTTATTTGACGTTTTTGTTGTTGTTGATGTTGTTGTTGTTTTTGTTGTGGTTTACTTGATGTTGTTGTTGTTGTTGTTGTTTGTTTGACGTTGTTATTGTTGTTTATTTGACGTTGTTTTTGTTATTTGGCGTTGTTGTTGTTGTTGTTGTATTTGTTATTGTTGTTGTTGTTTATTTGCTTTTGTTGTTATTGTTGTTGTTTATTTGACGTTGTTGTTGTTTATTTGACGTTGTTGTTGTTATTGTTTATTTAACGTTGTTGTTGTTGTTGTTTATTTGACGTTGTTGTTGTTGTTGACGTTGTTGTTGTTGTTTATTTGATGTCGTTATTGTTGTTGTTGTTGTTTATTTGACGTTGTTGTTGTTGTTGTTTATTTGACGTTGTTGTTGTTGTTGTTGTTATTGTTTATTTGACATTATTGTTGTTGTTGTTTATTTGACGTTGTTGTTGTTGTTGTTGTTGTTTATTTGACGTTATTGTTGTTATTGTTGTTGTTTATTTGACGTTGTTGTTGTTACTTATTTGACGTTGTTGTTATTGTTGTTGTTTATTTGACGTTGTTATTGTTGTTGTTTATTTGACGTTGCTGTTGTTGTTGTTATTTATTTGACGTTGTTGTTGTTGTTGTCGTTGTTTATTTGACGTTGACGTTGTTGTTGTTGTTGTTGTTGGTGTTGTTGTTTATTTGACGTTGTTGTTGTTGTTTATTTGACGTTGTTTATGTTGTTGGTGTTGTTTATTTGACGTTGTTTATGTTGTTGACGTTGTTGTTGTTGTTATTGTTGTTGTTGTTGTTTATTTGACGTTGTTGTTGTTGTTTATTTGACGTTGTTGTTGTTATTTGACGTAGTTATTGTTGTTGACGTTGTTGTTGTTGTTGTTTATTTGACGTTTTTGTTGTTGTTAATGTTGTTGTTGTTGTTGTTGTGGTTTATTTGACGTTGTTGTTGTTGTTGTTGTTGTTGTTGTTTGTTTGACGTTCTTATTGTTGTTTATTTGACGTTGTTTTTGTTATTTGGCGTTGTTGTTGATGTTGTTTTTGTATTTGTTGTTGTTGGTGTTGTTGTTTATTTGCTGTTGTTGTTATTGTTGTTGTTTATTTGACGTTGTTGTTGTTGTTTATTTGACGTTGTTGTTGTTATTGTTTATTTAACATTGTTGTTGTTGTTTATTTGACGTTGTTGTTGTTGTTGACGTTGTTGTTGTTGTTGTTTATTTGATGTCGTTATTGTTGTTGTTGTTTATTTGACGTTGTTGTTGTTGTTTATTTGACGTTGTTGTTGTTGTTGTTGTTGTTGTTATTGTTTATTTGACATTATTGTTGTTGTTGTTTATTTGACGTTGTTGTTGTTGTTGTTTATTTGACGTTGTTGTTGTTATTGTTGTTGTTTATTTGACGTTGTTGTTGTTACTTATTTGACGTTGTTGTTATTGTTGTTGTTTATTTGACGTTGTTATTGCTGTTGTTTATTTGACGTTGCTGTTGTTGTTGTTATTTATTTGACGTTGTTGTTGTTGTTGTTGTTGTTGTTGTTGTTGTTTATTTGACGTTGTTGTTGTTGTTGGTGTTGTTGTTTATTTGACGTTGTTGTTGTTGTTGTGTATTTGACGTTGTTTATGTTGTTGTTGTTGTTTATTTGACGTTGTTTATGTTGTTGACGTTGTTGTTGTTGTTGTTGTTATTGTTGTTGTTGTTGTTGTTGTTTATTTGACGTTGTTGTTGTTGTTTATTTGACGTTGTTGTTGTTATTTGACATTGTTGTTTATGTTGTATTTGTTGTTGTTGTTGTTGTTTATTTGACGTTATTGTTGTTGTTTATTTGACGTTGTTATTGTTGCTGTTGTTGTTTATTTGACGTTGTTGTTGTTGTTGTTGTTGTTTATTTGACGTTGTTGTTGTTGTTATTTATTTGACGTTGTTGTTGTTGTTGTTGTTGTTATTGTTGGTGTTGGTGTTGGTGTTGTTTATTTGACTTTGTTGTTGTTGTTTATTTGACGTTGTTGTTGTTTTTGACGTTGTTGTTGTTGTTGTTTATTTGACGGTGTTGTTGTTGTTATTTATTTGACATTGTTGTTGTTGTTGTTGTTGTTGACGTTGTTGTTGTTGTTGTTTATTTGACGTTGTTGTTGTTGTTGTTGTTTATTTGACGTTGTTGTTGTTGTTGTTTATTTGACGCTGTTGTTGCTGTTTATTTGACGTTGTTGTTGTTTATTTAACGTTGTTGTTGTTGACGTTGTTGTTGTTGTTATTGTTTATTTGATGTTGTTGTTGTTGTTGTTTATTTGACGTAGTTGTTGTTGTTAACGTTGTTGTTGTTGTTGTTTATTTTTCGTTTTTGTTGTTGTTGATGTTGTTGTTTTTGTTGTTGTTTATTTGACGTTGTTGTTGTTGTTGTTTATTTGACGTTGTTATTGTTGTTTATTTGACGTTGTTGTTGTTGTTGTTGCTTATTTGACGTTGTTGTTGTTGTTGTTTATTTGACGCTGTTGTTGTTGTTGTTTTTTTGACGTTATTGTTGTTGTTGTTGTTTATTTGACGTTGTTGTTGTTGTTGACGTTGTTGTTGTTGTTGTTGTTTATTTGACGTTGTTGTTGTTGTTGTTGTCTATTTGACGTTGTTAATGTTGTTGTTGTTGTTTATTTTACGTTGTTGTTGTTATTATTGTTGTTGTTGTTGTTATTGTTTATTTGACGTTGTTGTTGTTGTCGTTATTTATTTGACGTTGTTGTTGTTGTTGTTGTTTATTTGTCGCTGTTGTTGTTGTTGTTTATTTGACGTTGTTAATGTTGTTGACATTGTTGTTGTTGTTTTTGTTGTTTATTTGACGTTATTGTTGTTGTTATTGTTGTTGTTATTGTTGGTGTTGTTGTTGTTGTTTATTTGACGTTGTTGTTGTTTATTTGACGTTGCTATTATTGTTGACGTTGTTGTTGTTGTTTATTTGACGGTGTTGTTGTTGTTGTTTATTTGACATTGTTGTTGTTGTTGTTTATTTGACGTTGTTGTTGTTGTTGTTGTTTATTTGACGTTGTTGTTGCTGTTGTTGTTTATTTGACGTTGTTGTTGTTGTTTATTTGACGTTGTTGTTATTGTTTATTTGACGTTGTTGTTGTTGTTTATTTGACATAGTTGTTGTTGTTGACGTTGTTGTTGTTGTTGTTGTTGTTGTTTATTTGACATTGTTATTGTTGTTGTTGACGTTGTTGGTGTTGTTGTTTATTTGACATTCTTGTGTTTGACGTTGTTGTTGTTTATTTGATGTTGTTTTAGTTGTTGTTATTTATTTGACGTTGTTTTTGTTGTTTATTTGACGTTGTTGTTGTTGACATTGTTATTGATGTTGTTGTTTATTTGACGTTGTTGCTGTTATTGTTGTTTATTTGACGCAGTGGTTGTTGTTGAGGTTGTTGTTGTTGTTGTTGTTGTTGTTTATTTGACGTATTTGTTGTTGTTGTTGTTGTTTATTTGACGTTGTTGTTGTTGTTGTTTATTTGACGTTGTTGTTGGTGTTATTGTTGTTGTTTATTTGACGTTGTTGTTGTTGTTTATTTGATGTCGTTGTTGTTGTTGTTGTTTATTTGACGTTGTTATTGTTGTTTATTTGACGTTGTTGTTGTTATTGTTTATTTGACATTGTTGTTGTTATTGTTTATTTGACGTTGTTGTTGTTGTTGTTGTTGTTTATTTGACGTTTTTAATGTTGTCGACGTTGTTGTTGCTGTTGTTTATTTCACGTTGTTGTTGTTGTTGTTGTTATTGTTGTTGTTGTTGTTGTTGTTGTTTATTTGACGTTGTCATTGTTGTATTTGTTGTTGTTGTTGTTGTTGTTGTTTATTTGACGTTGTTGTTGTTGTTTATTTGACGTTATTGTTGTTGTTTATTTGACGTTGTTATTGTTGTTGTTGTTGTTGTTTATTTGACGTTGTTATTGTTGTTGTTTATTTGACTTTTTTAATGTTGTTGACATTGTTGTTGTTCTTTTTGTTGTTTATTTGATGTTGTTGATGTTGTTATTGTTGGTGTTGTTGGTGTTGTTGTTGTTTATTTGACGTTGTTGTTGTTGTTGTTTATTTGACGTTGTTGTTGTTGTTGACGTTGTTGTTGTTGTTGTTTATTTGACGTAGTTGTTGTTGTTGACGTTGTTGTTGTTGTTGTTGTTTATTTGACGTTTTTGTTGTTGTTGATGTTGTTGTTGTTTTTGTTGTGGTTTACTTGATGTTGTTGTTGTTGTTGTTGTTTGTTTGACGTTGTTATTGTTGTTTATTTGACGTTGTTTTTGTTATTTGGCGTTGTTGTTGTTGTTGTTGTATTTGTTGTTGTTGTTGTTGTTTATTTGCTTTTGTTGTTATTGTTGTTGTTTATTTGACGTTGTTGTTGTTGTTTATTTGACGTTGTTGTTGTTATTGTTTATTTAACGTTGTTGTTGTTGTTGTTTATTTGACGTGGTTGTTGTTGTTGACGTTGTTGTTGTTGTTTATTTGATGTCGTTATTGTTGTTGTTGTTGTTTATTTGACGTTGTTGTTGTTGTTTATTTGACGTTGTTGTTGTTGTTGTTGTTATTGTTTATTTGACATTATTGTTGTTGTTGTTTATTTGACGTTGTTGTTGTTGTTGTTGTTGTTTATTTGACGTTATTGTTGTTATTGTTGTTGTTTATTTGACGTTGTTGTTGTTACTTATTTGACGTTGTTGTTATTGTTGTTGTTTATTTGACGTTGTTATTGTTGTTGTTTATTTGACGTTGCTGTTGTTGTTGTTATTTATTTGACGTTGTTGTTGTTGTTGTCGTTGTTTATTTGACGTTGACGTTGTTGTTGTTGTTGTTGTTGTTGTTGTTGGTGTTGTTGTTTATTTGACGTTGTTGTTGTTGTTGTTTATTTGACGTTGTTTATGTTGTTGGTGTTGTTTATTTGACGTTGTTTATGTTGTTGACGTTGTTGTTGTTGTTGTTATTGTTGTTGTTGTTGTTTATTTGACGTTGTTGTTGTTGTTTATTTGACGTTGTTGTTGTTATTTGACGTAGTTATTGTTGTTGACGTTGTTGTTGTTGTTGTTTATTTGACGTTTTTGTTGTTGTTAATGTTGTTGTTGTTGTTGTTGTGGTTTATTTGACGTTGTTGTTGTTGTTGTTGTTGTTGTTTGTTTGACGTTCTTATTGTTGTTTATTTGACGTTGTTTTTGTTATTTGGCGTTGTTGTTGTTGTTGTTGTTGTATTTGTTGTTGTTGGTGTTGTTGTTTATTTGTTGTTGTTGTTATTGTTGTTGTTTATTTGACGTTGTTGTTGTTGTTTATTTGAAGTTGTTGTTGTTATTATTTATTTAACATTGTTGTTGTTGTTTATTTGACGTTGTTGTTGTTGTTGACGTTGTTGTTGTTGTTGTTTATTTGATGTCGTTATTGTTGTTGTTGTTTATTTGACGTTGTTGTTGTTGTTTATTTGACGTTGTTGTTGTTGTTGTTGTTGTTGTTGTTGTTATTGTTTATTTGACATTATTGTTGTTGTTGTTTATTTGACGTTGTTGTTGTTGTTGTTTATTTGACGTTGTTGTTGTTATTGTTGTTGTTTATTTGACGTTGTTGTTGTTGACATTGTTATTGATGTTGTTGTTTATTTGACGTTGTTGCTGTTATTGTTGTTTATTTGACGCAGTGGTTGTTGTTGAGGTTGTTGTTGTTGTTGTTGTTGTTTATTTGATGTATTTGTTGTTGTTGTTGTTGTTTATTTGACGTTGTTGTTGTTGTTGTTTATTTGACGTTGTTGTTGGTGTTATTGTTGTTGTTTATTTGACGTTGTTGTTGTTGTTTATTTGATGTCGTTGTTGTTGTTGTTGTTTATTTGACGTTGTTATTGTTGTTTATTTGACGTTGTTGTTGTTATTGTTTATTTGACATTGTTGTTGTTATTGTTTATTTGACGTTGTTGTTGTTGTTGTTGTTGTTTATTTGACGTTTTTAATGTTGTCGACGTTGTTG
Source organism: Vicia faba (assembly GCA_948472305.1). Lineage (NCBI taxonomy): Eukaryota > Viridiplantae > Streptophyta > Magnoliopsida > Fabales > Fabaceae > Vicia > Vicia faba. The sequence goes on from OX451740.1 coordinate 460,410,671, forward strand.
TTGCTGTTGTTTATTTCACGTTGTTGTTGTTGTTGTTGTTATTGTTGTTGTTGTTGTTGTTGTTGTTTATTTGACGTTGTCATTGTTGTATTTGTTGTTGTTGTTGTTGTTGTTGTTTATTTGACGTTGTTGTTGTTGTTTATTTGACGTTATTGTTGTTGTTTATTTGACGTTGTTATTGTTGTTGTTGTTGTTGTTTATTTGACGTTGTTATTGTTGTTGTTTATTTGACTTTTTTAATGTTGTTGACATTGTTGTTGTTCTTTTTGTTGTTTATTTGATGTTGTTGTTGTTGTTATTGTTGGTGTTGTTGGTGTTGTTGTTGTTTATTTGACGTTGTTGTTGTTGTTGTTTATTTGACGTTGTTGTTGTTGTTGACGTTGTTGTTGTTGTTGTTTATTTGACGTAGTTGTTGTTGTTGACGTTGTTGTTGTTGTTGTTGTTTATTTGACGTTTTTGTTGTTGTTGATGTTGTTGTTGTTTTTGTTGTGGTTTACTTGATGTTGTTGTTGTTGTTGTTGTTTGTTTGACGTTGTTATTGTTGTTTATTTGACGTTGTTTTTGTTATTTGGCGTTGTTGTTGTTGTTGTTGTATTTGTTGTTGTTGTTGTTGTTTATTTGCTTTTGTTGTTATTGTTGTTGTTTATTTGACGTTGTTGTTGTTGTTTATTTGACGTTGTTGTTGTTATTGTTTATTTAACGTTGTTGTTGTTGTTGTTTATTTGACGTGGTTGTTGTTGTTGACGTTGTTGTTGTTGTTTATTTGATGTCGTTATTGTTGTTGTTGTTGTTTATTTGACGTTGTTGTTGTTGTTGTTTATTTGACGTTGTTGTTGTTGTTGTTGTTATTGTTTATTTGACATTATTGTTGTTGTTGTTTATTTGACGTTGTTGTTGTTGTTGTTGTTGTTTATTTGACGTTATTGTTGTTATTGTTGTTGTTTATTTGACGTTGTTGTTGTTACTTATTTGACGTTGTTGTTATTGTTGTTGTTTATTTGACGTTGTTATTGTTGTTGTTTATTTGACGTTGCTGTTGTTGTTGTTATTTATTTGACGTTGTTGTTGTTGTTGTCGTTGTTTATTTGACGTTGACGTTGTTGTTGTTGTTGTTGTTGTTGTTGTTGGTGTTGTTGTTTATTTGACGTTGTTGTTGTTGTTGTTTATTTGACGTTGTTTATGTTGTTGGTGTTGTTTATTTGACGTTGTTTATGTTGTTGACGTTGTTGTTGTTGTTGTTATTGTTGTTGTTGTTGTTTATTTGACGTTGTTGTTGTTGTTTATTTGACGTTGTTGTTGTTATTTGACGTAGTTATTGTTGTTGACGTTGTTGTTGTTGTTGTTTATTTGACGTTTTTGTTGTTGTTAATGTTGTTGTTGTTGTTGTTGTGGTTTATTTGACGTTGTTGTTGTTGTTGTTTGTTTGACGTTCTTATTGTTGTTTATTTGACGTTGTTTTTGTTATTTGGCGTTGTTGTTGTTGTTGTTGTATTTGTTGTTGTTGGTGTTGTTGTTTATTTGTTGTTGTTGTTATTGTTGTTGTTTATTTGACGTTGTTGTTGTTGTTTATTTGAAGTTGTTGTTGTTATTATTTATTTAACATTGTTGTTGTTGTTTATTTGACGTTGTTGTTGTTGTTGACGTTGTTGTTGTTGTTGTTTATTTGATGTCGTTATTGTTGTTGTTGTTTATTTGACGTTGTTGTTGTTGTTTATTTGACGTTGTTGTTGTTGTTGTTGTTGTTGTTGTTGTTGTTGTTATTGTTTATTTGACATTATTGTTGTTGTTGTTTATTTGACGTTGTTGTTGTTGTTGTTTATTTGACGTTGTTGTTGTTATTGTTGTTGTTTATTTGACGTTGTTGTTGTTACTTATTTGACGTTGTTGTTATTGTTTTTGTTTATTTGACGTTGTTATTGCTGTTGATTATTTGACGTTGCTATTGTTGTTGTTATTTATTTGACATTGTTGTTGTTGTTGTTGTTTATTTGACGTTGTTGTTGTTGTTGGTGTTGTTGTTTATTTGACGTTGTTGTTGTTGTTGTTGTTGTTGTGTATTTGACGTTGTTTATGTTGTTGTTGTTGTTTATTTGACGTTGTTTATGTTGTTGACGTTGTTGTTGTTGTTGTTGTTATTGTTGTTGTTGTTGTTGTTTATTTGACGTTGTTGTTGTTGTTTATTTCACGTTGTTGTTGTTATTTGACGTTGTTGTTTATGTTGTATTTGTTGTTGTTGTTGTTTATTTGACGTTATTGTTGTTGTTTATTTGACGTTGTTATTGTTGTTGTTGTTGTTTATTTGACGTTGTTGCTGTTGTTGACGTTGTTGTTGTTGTTGTTGTTTATTTGACGTTGTTGTTGTTGTTGTTTATTTGACGTTGTTAATGTTGTTGACATTGTTGTTGTTGTTTTTGTTATTTATTTGACGTTGTTGTTGTTGTTGTTGTTATTGTTGGTGTTGGTGTTGGTGTTGTTTATTTGACTTTGTTGTTGTTGTTTATTTGACTTTGTTGTTGTTGTTTATTTGACGTTGTTGTTGTTTTTGACGTTGTTGTTGTTGTTGTTTATTTGACGGTGTTGTTGTTGTTGTTATTTATTTGACATTGTTGTTGTTGTTGTTGTTGTTGTTGTTGTTGACGTTGTTGTTGTTGTTGTTGTTTATTTGACGTTGTTGTTGTTGTTGTTTATTTGACGTTGTTGTTGTTGTTGTTTATTTGACGCTGTTGTTGTTGTTTATTTGACGTTGTTGTTGTTTATTTAACGTTGTTGTTGTTGACGTTGTTGTTGTTGTTATTGTTTATTTGATGTTGTTGTTGTTGTTGTTTATTTGACGTAGTTGTTGTTGTTGACGTTGGTTTTGTTGTTGTTTATTTTTCGTTTTTGTTGTTGTTGATGTTGTTGTTTTTGTTGTTGTTTATTTGACGTTGTTGTTGTTGTTGTTTATTTGACGTTGTTGTTGTTGTTGTTGCTTATTTGACGTTGTTGTTGTTGCTGTTGTTTATTTGACGCTGTTGTTGTTGTTGTTTTTTTGACGTTATTGTTGTTGTTGTTGTTTATTTGACGTTGTTGTTGTTGTTGACGTTGTTGTTATTGTTGTTGTTTATTTGACGTTGTTGTTGTTGTTGTTGTCTATTTGACGTTGTTAATGTTGTTGTTGTTGTTTATTTCACGTTGTTTTTGTTATTTGGCGTTGTTGTTGTTGTTGTTGTATTTGTTGTTGTTGGTGTTGTTGTTTATTTGTTGTTGTTGTTATTGTTGTTGTTTATTTGACGTTGTTGTTGTTGTTTATTTGAAGTTGTTGTTGTTATTGTTTATTTAACATTGTTGTTGTTGTTTATTTGACGTTGTTGTTGTTGTTGACGTTGTTGTTGTTGTTGTTTATTTGATGTCGTTATTGTTGTTGTTGTTTATTTGACGTTGTTGTTGTTGTTTATTTGACGTTGTTGTTGTTGTTGTTGTTGTTGTTATTGTTTATTTGACATTATTGTTGTTGTTGTTTATTTGACGTTGTTGTTGTTGTTGTTTATTTGACGTTGTTGTTGTTATTGTTGTTGTTTATTTGACGTTGTTGTTGTTACTTATTTGACGTTGTTGTTATTGTTGTTGTTTATTTGACGTTGTTATTGCTGTTGATTATTTGACGTTGCTGTTGTTGTTGTTATTTATTTGACGTTGTTGTTGTTGTTGTTGTTGTTTATTTGACGTTGTTGTTGTTGTTGGTGTTGTTGTTTATTTGACGTTGTTGTTGTTGTTGTTGTTGTGTATTTGACGTTGTTTATGTTGTTGTTGTTGTTTATTTGACGTTGTTTATGTTGTTGACGTTGTTGTTGTTGTTGTTATTGTTGTTGTTGTTGTTGTTTATTTGACGTTGTTCTTGTTGTTTATTTCACGTTGTTGTTGTTATTTGACGTTGTTGTTTATGTTGTATTTGTTGTTGTTGTTGTTGTTTATTTGACGTTATTGTTGTTGTTTATTTGACGTTGTTATTGTTGTTGTTGTTGTTTATTTGACGTTGTTGCTGTTGTTGACGTTGTTGTTGTTGTTGTTGTTTATTTGACGTTGTTGTTGTTGTTGTTGTTTATTTGACGTTGTTAATGTTGTTGACATTGTTGTTGTTGTTTTTGTTATTTATTTGACGTTGTTGTTGTTGTTGTTGTTATTGTTGGTGTTGGTGTTGGTGTTGTTTATTTGACTTTGTTGTTGTTGTTTATTTGACTTTGTTGTTGTTGTTTATTTGACGTTGTTGTTGTTTTTGACGTTGTTGTTGTTGTTGTTTATTTGACGGTTTTGTTGTTGTTGTTATTTATTTGACATTGTTGTTGTTGTTGTTGTTGTTGTTGACGTTGTTGTTGTTGTTGTTTATTTGACGTTGTTGTTGTTGTTGTTTATTTGACGTTGTTGTTGTTGTTGTTTATTTGACGCTGTTGTTGTTGTTTATTTGACGTTGTTGTTGTTTATTTAACGTTGTTGTTGTTGACGTTGTTGTTGTTGTTATTGGTTATTTGATGTTGTTGTTGTTGTTGTTTATTTGACGTAGTTGTTGTTGTTGACGTTGGTTTTGTTGTTGTTTATTTTTCGTTTTTGTTGTTGTTGATGTTGTTGTTTTTGTTGTTGTTTATTTGACGTTATTGTTGTTGTTGTTGTTTATTTGACGTTGTTGTTGTTGTTGTTGCTTATTTGACGTTGTTGTTGTTGCTGTTGTTTATTTGACGTTGTTGTTGTTGTTTTTTTTTTGACGTTATTGTTGTTGTTGTTGTTTATTTGACGTTGTTGTTGTTGTTGTTGACGTTGTTGTTGTTGTTGTTGTTTATTTGACGTTGTTGTTGTTGTTGTTGTCTATTTGACGTTGTTAATGTTGTTGTTGTTGTTTATTTCACGTTGTTGTTGTTATTATTATTGTTGTTGTTGTTGTTGTTATTGTTTATTTGACGTTGTTGTTGTTGTCGTTATTTATTTGACGTTGTTGTTGTTGTTGTTGTTTATTTGTCGCTGTTGTTGTTGTTGTTTATTTGACGTTGTTAATGTTGTTGACATTGTTATTGTTGTTTTTGTTGTTTATTTGACGTTATTGTTGTTGTTGTTGTTGTTATTGTTGGTGTTGTTGTTGTTGTTTATTTGACGTTGTTGTTGTTTATTTGATGTTGCTATTGTTGTTGACGTTGTTGTTGTTGTTTATTTGACGGTGTTGTTGTTTTTGTTTATTTGACATTGTTGTTTTTGTTGTTATTATTGTTGTTGTTGTTGTTGTTTATTTGACGTTGTCATTGTTGTATTTGTTGTTGTTGTTGTTGTTTATTTGACGTTGTTGTTGTTGTTTATTTGACGTTATTGTTGTTGTTTATTTGACGTTGTTATTGTTGTTGTTGTTGTTGTTTATTTGACGTTGTTGTTGTTGTTGTTTATTTGACTTTTTTAATGTTGTTGACATTGTTGTTGTTCTTTTTGTTGTTTATTTGACGTTGTTGTTGTTGTTGTTATTGTTGGTGTTGTTGGTGTTGTTGGTGTTGTTGTTGTTTATTTGACGTTGTTGTTGTTGTTGTTTATTTGACGTTGTTGTTGTTGTTGTTGTTGACGTAGTTGTTGTTGTTTATTTGACGTAGTTGTTGTTGTTGACGTTGTTGTTGTTGTTGTTGTTGTTTATTTGACGTTTTTGTTGTTGTTAATGTTGTTGTTGTTGTTGTGGTTTATTTGACGTTGTTGTTGTTGTTGTTGTTGTTGTTTGTTTGACGTTCTTATTGTTGTTTATTTGACGTTGTTTTTGTTATTTGGCGTTGTTGTTGATGTTGTTTTTGTATTTGTTGTTGTTGGTGTTGTTGTTTATTTGCTGTTGTTGTTATTGTTGTTGTTTATTTGACGTTGTTGTTGTTGTTTATTTGACGTTGTTGTTGTTATTGTTTATTTAACATTGTTGTTGTTGTTTATTTGACGTTGTTGTTGTTGTTGACGTTGTTGTTGTTGTTGTTGTTTATTTGATGTCGTTATTGTTGTTGTTGTTTATTTGACGTTGTTGTTGTTGTTTATTTGACGTTGTTGTTGTTGTTGTTGTTATTGTTTATTTGACATTATTGTTGTTGTTGTTTATTTGACGTTGTTGTTGTTGTTGTTTATTTGACGTTGTTGTTGTTATTGTTGTTGTTTATTTGACGTTGTTGTTGTTACTTATTTGACGTTGTTGTTATTGTTGTTGTTTATTTGACGTTGTTATTGCTGTTGTTTATTTGACGTTGCTGTTGTTGTTGTTATTTATTTGACGTTGTTGTTGTTGTTGTTGTTGTTGTTTATTTGACGTTGTTGTTGTTGTTGGTGTTGTTGTTTATTTGACGTTGTTGTTGTTGTTGTTGTTGTGTATTTGACGTTGTTTATGTTGTTGTTGTTGTTTATTTGACGTTGTTTATGTTGTTGACGTTGTTGTTGTTGTTGTTGTTATTGTTGTTGTTGTTGTTGTTGTTTATTTGACGTTGTTGTTGTTGTTTATTTGACGTTGTTGTTGTTATTTGACGTTGTTGTTTATGTTGTATTTGTTGTTGTTGTTGTTGTTGTTGTTTATTTGACGTTATTGTTGTTGTTTATTTGACGTTGTTATTGTTGTTGTTGTTGTTTATTTGACGTTGTTGTTGTTGTTGTTGTTGTTGTTTATTTGACGTTGTTGTTGTTGTTATTTATTTGACGTTGTTGTTGTTGTTGTTCTTGTTATTGTTGGTGTTGGTGTTGGTGTTGTTTATTTGACTTTGTTGTTGTTGTTTATTTGACGTTGTTGTTGTTTTTGACGTTGTTGTTGTTGTTGTTGTTTATTTGACGGTGTTGTTGTTGTTATTTATTTGACATTGTTGTTGTTGTTGTTGTTGTTGACGTTGTTGTTGTTGTTGTTGTTTATTTGACGTTGTTGTTGTTGTTGTTGTTTATTTGACGTTGTTGTTGTTGTTGTTTATTTGACGCTGTTGTTGTTGTTTATTTGACGTTGTTGTTGTTTATTTAACGTTGTTGTTGTTGACGTTGTTGTTGTTGTTATTGTTTATTTGATGTTGTTGTTGTTGTTGTTTATTTGACGTAGTTGTTGTTGTTAACATTGTTGTTGTTGTTGTTTATTTTTCGTTTTTGTTGTTGTTGATGTTGTTGTTTTTGTTGTTGTTTATTTGACGTTGTTGTTGTTGTTGTTTATTTGACGTTGTTATTGTTGTTTATTTGACGTTGTTGTTGTTGTTGTTGCTTATTTGACGTTGTTGTTGTTGTTGTTTATTTGACGCTGTTGTTGTTGTTGTTTTTTTGACGTTATTGTTGTTGTTGTTTATTTGACGTTGTTGTTATTGTTGACGTTGTTGTTGTTGTTGTTGTTGTTGTTGTTGTTTATTTGACGTTGTTGTTGTTGTTGTTGTCTATTTGACGTTGTTAATGTTGTTGTTGTTGTTTATTTTACGTTGTTGTTGTTATTATTGTTGTTGTTGTTGTTATTGTTTATTTGACGTTGTTGTTGTTGTCGTTATTTATTTGACGTTGTTGTTGTTGTTGTTGTTTATTTGTCGCTGTTGTTGTTGTTGTTTATTTGACGTTGTTAATGTTGTTGACATTGTTGTTGTTGTTTTTGTTGTTTATTTGACGTTATTGTTGTTGTTATTGTTGTTGTTATTGTTGGTGTTGTTGTTGTTTATTTGACGTTGTTGTTGTTTATTTGACGTTGCTATTATTGTTGACGTTGTTGTTGTTGTTTATTTGACGGTGTTGTTGTTGTTGTTTATTTGACATTGTTGTTGTTGTTTATTTGACGTTGTTGTTGTTGTTGTTGTTTATTTGACGTTGTTGTTGCTGTTGTTGTTTATTTGACGTTGTTGTTGTTGTTTATTTGACGTTGTTGTTATTGTTTATTTGACGTTGTTGTTGTTGTTTATTTGACATAGTTGTTGTTGTTGACGTTGTTGTTGTTGTTGTTGT
>OX451740.1:460421096-460428596 GCA_948472305.1 Vicia faba
TGTTGTTGTTTATTTGACGTTGTTGTTGTTGTTGTTGTTGTTGTTTATTTGACGTTGTTGTTGTTGTTGTTGACGTTGTTGTTGTTGTTTATTTGACGTAGTTATTGTTGTTGACGTTGTTGTTGTTGTTGTTTATTTGACGTTTTTGTTGTTGTTAATGTTGTTGTTGTTGTTGTTGTGGTTTATTTGACGTTGTTGTTGTTGTTGTTGTTGTTTGTTTGACGTTCTTATTGTTGTTTATTTGACGTTGTTTTTGTTATTTGGCGTTGTTGTTGTTGTTGTTGTTGTATTTGTTGTTGTTGGTGTTGTTGTTTATTTGTTGTTGTTGTTATTGTTGTTGTTTATTTGACGTTGTTGTTGTTGTTTATTTGAAGTTGTTGTTGTTATTGTTTATTTAACATTGTTGTTGTTGTTTATTTGACGTTGTTGTTGTTGTTGACGTTGTTGTTGTTGTTGTTTATTTGATGTCGTTATTGTTGTTGTTGTTTATTTGACGTTGTTGTTGTTGTTTATTTGACGTTGTTGTTGTTGTTGTTGTTGTTGTTGTTGTTGTTATTGTTTATTTGACATTATTGTTGTTGTTGTTTATTTGACGTTGTTGTTGTTGTTGTTTATTTGACGTTGTTGTTGTTATTGTTGTTGTTTATTTGACGTTGTTGTTGTTACTTATTTGACGTTGTTGTTATTGTTGTTGTTTATTTGACGTTGTTATTGCTGTTGATTATTTGACGTTGCTGTTATTGTTGTTATTTATTTGACGTTGTTGTTGTTGTTGTTGTTGTTTATTTGACGTTGTTGTTGTTGTTGGTGTTGTTGTTTATTTGACGTTGTTGTTGTTGTTGTTGTTGTTGTTGTTGTGTATTTGACGTTGTTTATGTTGTTGTTGTTGTTTATTTGACGTTGTTTATGTTGTTGACGTTGTTGTTGTTGTTGTTATTGTTGTTGTTGTTGTTGTTTATTTGACGTTGTTGTTGTTGTTTATTTCACGTTGTTGTTGTTATTTGACGTTGTTGTTTATGTTGTATTTGTTGTTGTTGTTGTTGTTTATTTGACGTTATTGTTGTTGTTTATTTGACGTTGTTATTGTTGTTGTTGTTGTTTATTTGACGTTGTTGCTGTTGTTGACATTGTTGTTGTTGTTGTTGTTTATTTGACGTTGTTGTTGTTGTTGTTTATTTGACGTTGTTAATGTTGTTGACATTGTTGTTGTTGTTTTTGTTATTTATTTGACGTTGTTGTTGTTGTTGTTGTTATTGTTGGTGTTGGTGTTGGTGTTGTTTATTTGACTTTGTTGTTGTTGTTTATTTGACTTTGTTGTTGTTGTTTATTTGACGTTGTTGTTGTTTTTGACGTTGTTGTTGTTGTTGTTTATTTGACGGTGTTGTTGTTGTTGTTATTTATTTGACATTGTTGTTGTTGTTGTTGTTGTTGTTGACGTTGTTGTTGTTGTTGTTGTTTATTTGACGTTGTTGTTGTTGTTGTTTATTTGACGTTGTTGTTGTTGTTGTTTATTTGACGCTGTTGTTGTTGTTTATTTGACGTTGTTGTTGTTTATTTAACGTTGTTGTTGTTGACGTTGTTGTTGTTGTTATTGTTTATTTGATGTTGTTGTTGTTGTTGTTTATTTGACGTAGTTGTTGTTGTTGACGTTGTTGTTGTTGTTGTTTATTTTTCGTTTTTGTTGTTGTTGATGTTGTTGTTTTTGTTGTTGTTTATTTGACGTTGTTGTTGTTGTTGTTAATTTGACGTTGTTGTTGTTGTTGTTGCTTATTTGACGTTGTTGCTGTTGCTGTTGTTTATTTGACGCTGTTGTTGTTGTTGTTTTTTTGACGTTATTGTTGTTGTTGTTGTTGTTTATTTGACGTTGTTGTTGTTGTTGACGTTGTTGTTGTTGTTGTTGTTTATTTGACGTTGTTGTTGTTGTTGTTGTCTATTTGACGTTGTTAATGTTGTTGTTGTTGTTTATTTCACGTTGTTGTTGTTATTATTATTGTTGTTGTTGTTGTTGTTATTGTTTATTTGACGTTGTTGTTGTTGTCGTTATTTATTTGACGTTGTTGTTGTTGTTGTTGTTTATTTGTCGCTGTTGTTGTTGTTGTTTATTTGACGTTGTTAATGTTGTTGACATTGTTATTGTTGTTTTTGTTGTTTATTTGACGTTATTGTTGTTGTTGTTGTTGTTATTGTTGGTGTTGTTGTTGTTGTTTATTTGACGTTGTTGTTGTTTATTTGATGTTGCTATTGTTGTTGACGTTGTTGTTGTTGTTTATTTGACGGTGTTGTTGTTTTTGTTTATTTGACATTGTTGTTTTTGTTGTTATTATTGTTGTTGTTGTTGTTGTTTATTTGACGTTGTCATTGTTGTATTTGTTGTTGTTGTTGTTGTTTATTTGACGTTGTTGTTGTTGTTTATTTGACGTTATTGTTGTTGTTTATTTGACGTTGTTATTGTTGTTGTTGTTGTTGTTTATTTGACGTTGTTGTTGTTGTTGTTTATTTGACTTTTTTAATGTTGTTGACATTGTTGTTGTTCTTTTTGTTGTTTATTTGACGTTGTTGTTGTTGTTGTTATTGTTGGTGTTGTTGGTGTTGTTGTTGTTTATTTGACGTTGTTGTTGTTGTTGTTTATTTGACGTTGTTGTTGTTGTTGTTGTTGACGTAGTTGTTGTTGTTTATTTGACGTAGTTGTTGTTGTTGACGTTGTTGTTGTTGTTGTTGTTGTTTATTTGACGTTTTTGTTGTTGTTAATGTTGTTGTTGTTGTTGTGGTTTATTTGACGTTGTTGTTGTTGTTGTTGTTGTTGTTTGTTTGACGTTCTTATTGTTGTTTATTTGACGTTGTTTTTGTTATTTGGCGTTGTTGTTGATGTTGTTTTTGTATTTGTTGTTGTTGGTGTTGTTGTTTATTTGCTGTTGTTGTTATTGTTGTTGTTTATTTGACGTTGTTGTTGTTGTTTATTTGACGTTGTTGTTGTTATTGTTTATTTAACATTGTTGTTGTTGTTTATTTGACGTTGTTGTTGTTGTTGACGTTGTTGTTGTTGTTGTTGTTTATTTGATGTCGTTATTGTTGTTGTTGTTTATTTGACGTTGTTGTTGTTGTTTATTTGACGTTGTTGTTGTTGTTGTTGTTATTGTTTATTTGACATTATTGTTGTTGTTGTTTATTTGACGTTGTTGTTGTTGTTGTTTATTTGACGTTGTTGTTGTTATTGTTGTTGTTTATTTGACGTTGTTGTTGTTACTTATTTGACGTTGTTGTTATTGTTGTTGTTTATTTGACGTTGTTATTGCTGTTGTTTATTTGACGTTGCTGTTGTTGTTGTTATTTATTTGACGTTGTTGTTGTTGTTGTTGTTGTTTATTTGACGTTGTTGTTGTTGTTGGTGTTGTTGTTTATTTGACGTTGTTGTTGTTGTTGTTGTTGTGTATTTGACGTTGTTTATGTTGTTGTTGTTGTTTATTTGACGTTGTTTATGTTGTTGACGTTGTTGTTGTTGTTGTTGTTATTGTTGTTGTTGTTGTTGTTGTTTATTTGACGTTGTTGTTGTTGTTTATTTGACGTTGTTGTTGTTATTTGACGTTGTTGTTTATGTTGTATTTGTTGTTGTTGTTGTTGTTTATTTGACGTTATTGTTGTTGTTTATTTGACGTTGTTATTGTTGTTGTTGTTGTTTATTTGACGTTGTTGTTGTTGTTGTTGTTGTTGTTGTTTATTTGACGTTGTTGTTGTTGTTATTTATTTGACGTTGTTGTTGTTGTTGTTCTTGTTATTGTTGGTGTTGGTGTTGGTGTTGTTTATTTGACTTTGTTGTTGTTGTTTATTTGACGTTGTTGTTGTTTTTGACGTTGTTGTTGTTGTTGTTGTTTATTTGACGGTGTTGTTGTTGTTATTTATTTGACATTGTTGTTGTTGTTGTTGTTGTTGACGTTGTTGTTGTTGTTGTTGTTTATTTGACGTTGTTGTTGTTGTTGTTGTTTATTTGACGTTGTTGTTGTTGTTGTTTATTTGACGCTGTTGTTGTTGTTTATTTGACGTTGTTGTTGTTTATTTAACGTTGTTGTTGTTGACGTTGTTGTTGTTGTTATTGTTTATTTGATGTTGTTGTTGTTGTTGTTTATTTGACGTAGTTGTTGTTGTTAACATTGTTGTTGTTGTTGTTTATTTTTCGTTTTTGTTGTTGTTGATGTTGTTGTTTTTGTTGTTGTTTATTTGACGTTGTTGTTGTTGTTGTTTATTTGACGTTGTTATTGTTGTTTATTTGACGTTGTTGTTGTTGTTGTTGCTTATTTGACGTTGTTGTTGTTGTTGTTTATTTGACGCTGTTGTTGTTGTTGTTTTTTTGACGTTATTGTTGTTGTTGTTTATTTGACGTTGTTGTTATTGTTGACGTTGTTGTTGTTGTTGTTGTTGTTTATTTGACGTTGTTGTTGTTGTTGTTGTCTATTTGACGTTGTTAATGTTGTTGTTGTTGTTTATTTTACGTTGTTGTTGTTATTATTGTTGTTGTTGTTGTTATTGTTTATTTGACGTTGTTGTTGTTGTCGTTATTTATTTGACGTTGTTGTTGTTGTTGTTGTTTATTTGTCGCTGTTGTTGTTGTTGTTTATTTGACGTTGTTAATGTTGTTGACATTGTTGTTGTTGTTTTTGTTGTTTATTTGACGTTATTTTTGTTGTTATTGTTGTTGTTATTGTTGGTGTTGTTGTTGTTTATTTGACGTTGTTGTTGTTTATTTGACGTTGCTATTATTGTTGACGTTGTTGTTGTTGTTTATTTGACGGTGTTGTTGTTGTTGTTTATTTGACATTGTTGTTGTTGTTTATTTGACGTTGTTGTTGTTGTTGTTGTTTATTTGACGTTGTTGTTGCTGTTGTTGTTTATTTGACGTTGTTGTTGTTGTTTATTTGACGTTGTTGTTATTGTTTATTTGACGTTGTTGTTGTTGTTTATTTGACATAGTTGTTGTTGTTGACGTTGTTGTTGTTGTTGTTGTTTATTTGACATTGTTATTGTTGTTGTTGACGTTGTTGGTGTTGTTGTTTATTTGACATTCTTGTGTTTGACGTTGTTGTTGTTTATTTGATGTTGTTTTAGTTGTTGTTATTTATTTGACGTTGTTTTTGTTGTTTATTTGACGTTGTTGTTGTTGACATTGTTATTGATGTTGTTGTTTATTTGACGTTGTTGCTGTTATTGTTGTTTATTTGACGCAGTGGTTGTTGTTGAGGTTGTTGTTGTTGTTGTTGTTGTTATTTGACGTTTTTGTTGTTGTTGTTGTTGTTTATTTGACGTTGTTGTTCTTGTTGTTTATTTGACGTTGTTGTTGGTGTTATTGTTGTTGTTTATTTGACGTTGTTGTTGTTGTTTATTTGATGTCGTTGTTGTTGTTGTTGTTTATTTGACGTTGTTATTGTTGTTTATTTGACGTTGTTGTTGTTATTGTTTATTTGACATTGTTGTTGTTATTGTTTATTTGACGTTGTTGTTGTTGTTGTTTATTTGACGTTTTTAATGTTGTCGACGTTGTTGTTGCTGTTGTTTATTTCACGTTGTTATTGTTGTTGTTGTTATTGTTGTTGTTGTTGTTGTTGTTGTTTATTTGACGTTGTCATTGTTGTATTTGTTGTTGTTGTTGTTGTTGTTGTTTATTTGACGTTGTTGTTGTTGTTTATTTGACGTTATTGTTGTTGTTTATTTGACGTTGTTATTGTTGTTGTTGTTGTTGTTTATTTGACGTTGTTATTGTTGTTGTTTATTTGACTTTTTTAATGTTGTTGACATTGTTGTTGTTCTTTTTGTTGTTTATTTGATGTTGTTGTTGTTGTTATTGTTGGTGTTGTTGGTGTTGTTGTTGTTTATTTGACGTTGTTGTTGTTGTTGTTTATTTGACGTTGTTGTTGTTGTTGACGTTGTTGTTGTTGTTGTTTATTTGACGTAGTTGTTGTTGTTGACGTTGTTGTTGTTGTTGTTTATTTGACGTTTTTGTTGTTGTTGATGTTGTTGTTGTTATTGTTGTTTATTTGACGTTGTTGTTGTTGTTTATTTGACGTTGTTGTTGTTGTTGTTGTTGTTGTTGTTGTTATTGTTTATTTGACATTATTGTTGTTGTTGTTTATTTGACGTTGTTGTTGTTGTTGTTTATTTGACGTTGTTGTTGTTATTGTTGTTGTTTATTTGACGTTGTTGTTGTTACTTATTTGACGTTGTTGTTATTGTTGTTGTTTATTTGACGTTGTTATTGCTGTTGTTTATTTGACGTTGCTGTTGTTGTTGTTATTTATTTGACGTTGTTGTTGTTGTTGTTGTTGTTTATTTGACGTTGTTGTTGTTGTTGGTGTTGTTGTTTATTTGACGTTGTTGTTGTTGTTGTTGTTGTGTATTTGACGTTGTTTATGTTGTTGTTGTTGTTTATTTGACGTTGTTTATGTTGTTGACGTTGTTGTTGTTGTTGTTGTTATTGTTGTTGTTGTTGTTGTTGTTTATTTGACGTTGTTGTTGTTGTTTATTTGACGTTGTTGTTGTTATTTGACGTTGTTGTTTATGTTGTATTTGTTGTTGTTGTTGTTGTTTATTTGACGTTATTGTTGTTGTTTATTTGACGTTGTTATTGTTGTTGTTGTTGTTTATTTGACGTTGTTGTTGTTGTTGTTGTTGTTGTTGTTTATTTGACGTTGTTGTTGTTGTTATTTATTTGACGTTGTTGTTGTTGTTGTTCTTGTTATTGTTGGTGTTGGTGTTGGTGTTGTTTATTTGACTTTGTTGTTGTTGTTTATTTGACGTTGTTGTTGTTTTTGACGTTGTTGTTGTTGTTGTTGTTTATTTGACGGTGTTGTTGTTGTTATTTATTTGACATTGTTGTTGTTGTTGTTGTTGTTGACGTTGTTGTTGTTGTTGTTGTTTATTTGACGTTGTTGTTGTTGTTGTTGTTTATTTGACGTTGTTGTTGTTGTTGTTTATTTGACGCTGTTGTTGTTGTTTATTTGACGTTGTTGTTGTTTATTTAACGTTGTTGTTGTTGACGTTGTTGTTGTTGTTATTGTTTATTTGATGTTGTTGTTGTTGTTGTTTATTTGACGTAGTTGTTGTTGTTAACATTGTTGTTGTTGTTGTTTATTTTTCGTTTTTGTTGTTGTTGATGTTGTTGTTTTTGTTGTTGTTTATTTGACGTTGTTGTTGTTGTTGTTTATTTGACGTTGTTATTGTTGTTTATTTGACGTTGTTGTTGTTGTTGTTGCTTATTTGACGTTGTTGTTGTTGTTGTTTATTTGACGCTGTTGTTGTTGTTGTTTTTTTGACGTTATTGTTGTTGTTGTTTATTTGACGTTGTTGTTATTGTTGACGTTGTTGTTGTTGTTGTTGTTGTTTATTTGACGTTGTTGTTGTTGTTGTTGTCTATTTGACGTTGTTAATGTTGTTGTTGTTGTTTATTTTACGTTGTTGTTGTTATTATTGTTGTTGTTGTTGTTATTGTTTATTTGACGTTGTTGTTGTTGTCGT